>CAUYPK010146471.1:0-116055 GCA_963574355.1 Loris lydekkerianus | reverse complement strand
CCCTTCCCCCTATTCTTAGGTTATAACTGGGTTATAGCTTTCATGTGAAAGCCATAAATTAGTTTCATAGTAGGGATGAGTACATTGGATACTTTTTCTTCCATTCTTGAGATACTTTACTAAGAAGAATATGTTCCAGCTTCATCCATGTAAACATGAAAGAGGTAAAGTCTCCATCATTTTTAGGCTGCATAATATTCCATGGTGTACATATACCACAATTTATTAATCCATTTGTGGGTCGATGGGCACTTGGACTTTTTCCATGACTTAGCAATTATGAATTGGGCTGCAATAAACCTTCTGGTACAAATATTTTTGTTACGATGTAATTTTTGGTCTTTTGGGTATATGCCTAGTAGAAGAATTATAGGATTGACTGACATGAAACTATAACAATACTAAAAGAGAGTGCAGAGAAAACCCTTGAAGACATCAGTCTGGGTGAGTGTTTTATGAGGAGGACCCCCTTGGCAATTGAAGCAGATTCAAAAATACACTACTGGGACCTGATCAAACTAAAAAGCTTCTGCACAGCCAAGAACACAGTAAGTAGAGCAAGCAAACAGCCCTCAGAATGGGAGAAGATATTTGCAGGTTATATTTCTGACAAAGGTTTAATAACCAGAATCCACAGATAACTCAAACGTATAAGAAAAGAACAAGTGATCCCATCACAGGCTGGGCAAGGGACATGAAGAGAAACTTCTCTGAAGAAGACAGGCACATGGCCTACAGACATATGAAAAATGCTCATCATCTTTAATCATCAGAGAAATGCAAATCAAAACTACTTTGAGATATCATCTAACTCCAGTAAGATTAGCCCATGGTATTGATATTTACAGGAGAGGTTTGAAACCACATTTCCTGCCTCAAATATTGATTTATCTTAACTCCTGGCTGCATGAGTCTGGTCTTACATGTCTAGAACTTTAAAGTGTCTGTCAGAAACAAACACAGTTACTCTCTATACAATAGTTACTCTATATAAAAACATCATATGAAAGCACAGCTTATGTCTAGAACTTTATATAAAGTATTAAACACGTGATTAGAAGCAGCCAGAATGAAACATGAAGACACACAGACCCTAAAAACAGAGAAAACCATGAGACATGCAGAGATCATGGTAAAAAAAAAAAAAAAGCCTAACATACATGTAACTCAAATCCCAGAATGATGGCAGAGAAGGAATGGAAAAGCCAGTATTTGAAGAAATAGCAAGCTGTTAATTTAACTCAACATGGGAAACATGACCCAGAGTCAAGAAGAACTAAGATAAGCAAGATAAATACAAAGAAACGAGCATAGCATAGTAAAACCACCAAAAAGCCAAAAGCATAAGGGGAAATCTTAAAAAGACCAGAAAAAGACATGTAATACCTAAAAAGAAAAACATAATAAGCTTATCAGTTAACTTCTCAGAAGTAACAGTAAAAGGCAGGTTATAACGAGGTGATATTCTCAAAGTAGCTGACAGAAAATAGCTGCCAATTTAGAAGTCTATCCCCAGCAAACATGCCGTATAAAAATGAGTGTGATATTTTCAGCGGCTCTAAAATTGTTAGAATTAGTCACCAGCAAACCTGCAACAAAGAAAATATGCTTCAGAAAGAAGTAAAATGATTCCTGCAGAAAACTTGGAGCTACAAGAATTAATGAAAAGCAATAGAGATAAATTTTGATAATTTTAAAAGAATGTGAATAGTTTACTATTTTACGTTGCACACAAACTTTAAGGATACCCTGTATATAAAGTTATATCAATAATAATAGTAATGTTTTATGGAATTTAAAATAGAGAATTAAAGTTCCACAGTGGTCAGGAGAGGTGGCTTACATCTATACTTCCAGCATTTGGAAGGCTGAGGCAGGAGGATCACTTGAAGCCAGGAGTTCATGACCTTCCTGGGCGACAAAGTGAGTCCTCATCTCCGCAAAAGTTTACAAATTAGACAGGCATGCTGGCGTGCAGCTGTAGTCCCAGCTATGTGGGAGGTAGAGGTAGGAGAGTCATCTGAGTCCAGGAATTCAAGGTTTCAGTGAGCTAAAATCACTCTATTGTACTCTAGCCTGGGCAACACAGTGAGACCCAATCTTTAAAAAAAAAAAAAAGAAAAATTCCAAAAGTTGTTACTATTATTGAGATAAAGCTGATGATCCTTTTTGGTCTTCCTTCAATTGGCCGGGGATCCCCCTCATAAAATATTCTCCCAGGCCAATTTCTTCAAGTGTTTCCCCTGCACTCTCTTGAACAATCTTTATAGTTTCACGTCTTAAGTTCAAATCTTTTATCCAGGGAGAATCAATTTTTGTTAATGGCGAAAAGTGTGGGTCCAGTTTCAGTCTTCTACAAGTTTCCAGCCAATTCACCCAGCACCATTTGTTAAATAGGGAATTGTCCCCTAAATTTATGTTTTTGATAGGCTTATCAAAGATAAAATGATGTTAAGTGGCTGGTTTGATTTCTCGGTTCTCTATTCTGTTTCATACATTTACCTCTCTATTGTTGTGTCAGTACCATGCTGTTTTGATCACTATAGATTTAGTATAGCCTGAAGTCTGGTGGCGCGATTCCTCCTGATTTGTTTTTATTTCTGAGTAATGTCTTGGCTATTTGAGTTTTTTTTCTGATTCTATATAAAAAGTCCTTTATATTTTTTTCCAGATCTTTAAAGTATAACAGTGGTTGCTTTAATCGGGATTACATTAAATTTGTATATTGCTTTGGGTAGTATGGACATCTTAACAATGTTGATTCTTCCCAGCTATGAACATATGTTTTTCCATTTGTTAACATCTTCATCTATCTCTTTTCTCAGAGTTTCATAGTTCTCTTTATAGAGATCTTTCACATTCTTTGTTAGGTAAATTCTCAAATATTTCATCCTCTTTGGCACTACTGTAAAAGGATTAGAGTCCTTAACTATTTTTTCAGCTTGACTATTGTTGACATATATAAAAGCTACTGATTTCTAAGTACTGACTTTGTATTCTGAGACACCTCTGTATTCCCTGATAACTTCTAAGAGTTGTGTAGTTGAGTCCCTGGGTTTTCCAGGTATAGGATCATATTATCTGCAAAGAACGAGAGTTTGATCTCCTCTGACCTTATTTGGACACCTTAATCACTTTCTCTTGCCTAATTGAGATGGCTAAGACTTCCATTACTATTTTGAATAGGAGTAGAGACAATGGGCATCTTTGTCTAGTTTCATATCTGAGTGGAAATGTTTTCAATTTTATTCCATTCAATATGATATTGGCTGTGGTTTTGCTGTAGATGGCCCCTGTCAGTTTAAGAAATGACCTGTCTGAGCCTATTTTCTTAAGCATTCTAATCATGAAAGGATGCTGGATACAACTTTTTCTTCATCAATTGAGAGAGTCATATGGTATTTTTTATGTGATGTATTATATTTGTAGATTCATGTATGTTGAACCAACCTTGAGACCCTGGGATAAATCCAAATTGGTCATGGTGTATAATTCGTTTGATATGTTGCTGAATTCTGTTTGCTAGAATCTTACTGAATATTTTTGCATTTATATTTACTGCAATATCATCTAACTCCAATAAGAGTAGCCCACATAACAAAAATCCCCAAACTACAGATGTTGGTGTAGATGTGGAGAAAAGGGAACACTTCTGCACTGCTGGTCAGAATGCAAACTAATACGTTCCTTTTGGAAAGAAGTCTGGAGACTAAAAGTGGACTTGCTGTTCAATCCTGCAATGCTTCTACTAGAAAGACCAAAGACCAGAAGACCAAAAATTATTTTACAACAAAGATATTTGCACCAGAAGATTTATTGCAGCCTAATTCATAGTTGCCAAATCATGGAAGAAGCCCAAATGCCTATTGACCCATGAATGGATTAATCAACTGTGGTATATGTATATCATGGAATATTAGGCAGCCATAAATAGATGGAGACTTTCATCTTTTATGTTTACCTAGATGGAGCTGGAACATATTCTTCTTAGTAAAGTATCTCAAGAATGGAAGAAAAAGTATCCAATGTACTCAGCACTATTATGAAACCACTAAATAATCACCCACACTTTCACATAAAAGATAAAATACAACTATATCCCAGGATGAAGGAGCGAAAAGGAGGGTGAGTGTAGGGGACAGAGGGGAGTGGGAAGGCCAGGTGGAGGAAGAGTAATCGGGGGAACCTCACCTATGGTATATATTGCAAGGCTATTTATCAAATCTATTAAAAGTAGAGTATAAATGTCTTAACACAATAATTAAGTGAGGTGAAGGCTATGTTAACCAGTTTGATGTGAGCATTCCAAATTGTATATAAAATCTGCACATTGTACTCCATAATGCATTAGTGTACATAGTTATGATTTAATAAAAAGTTGTTAAGAATAAAAAAGAATTAATTGTTACAGTTATTGTGAGTATATGTAAAAAAAGTTTTCCTCAGAAAAAAAATCGTAATGTTTGTATATTATTACTGAATAAGATGGAGAGAGGGAAGGAAGGAAAGCAGCTCGCTTGTGGTTCATTCACTGCCTTTAGTGGAGAGACACATCCAGGAGGGAGAAAGGGCAGCTTGGTTAGTCGCCTTGTCAGCTGGACTTATTGTTAAATACACTGAAAGTATCTGCTGGGGGAAAGATGCTTATCTACAGGATTCCCTTAGGAGAATATCATTAGTCTGTGAGTTATGTAATGTTAAAAAAAATAATAATAAAAATAAAAAAATATATATATTTATATATATATTTATAAATAAATATATGTAATTTTAAATATATATATACGAGGCTTGGCTCACTGGAGTATCACAGATAAGCTATATACAAACTAGAGATTTTTACCTAACTTCAGTATTCCTTCTGTTATACGAAGTAATTTGGAATTCCCGTTAGAGATCTCATTTATTATTCTGGACTAGAAAGTGCACACTTGATGCTGAAAGAAAGTATCCAAGAAATAGTTCTCAATGTCTCACATGTTTTTCTACTTTTTCTGACTCTTTTTGGAGTCCCTGCATCCATAAAAATGTTGGCAGAGCTTGATCCCTTTGATTTAGGGGAGCCTGCTTTAACAATCCATTTATTCACATTATTTCAGAAAATAAAATAAGAAAATAATAAAGTAATATTGTCTTATAGATATCATAAATAGGATACTATAATTAATTTAAGGAAAGTAGAGAAAGCAACTGATTATGATAAAATAAGAAATTGATCAGTAAAAAGAGAAATTTATTGTACTGGTAAATCCAATAGCTGTTCTCTAAAGAAATAATCAAATTAATGAATGACTAGTTAGTCTATTTATTGACTAAGGGGATTCCTGTGATTTCTGGAGCTCTTTTCCTCTCCTCTGTCCCTCAAATCTTAGCTGCCTCAGCTTGTCTGAGCTCTGATCATTCTCCTCTCCCTTCAGTAAGCCTGCCAGGCTCTAACTGGACTTCTATTTTTGTGCTGTGAGCAGTATAGACAGTTCTCCACTTCATATAGAAACTGAACTAGCAGAGGGCTCACTCCACTGTGGCTCTTTTCCCCCAGCACTGAGTCCTATTGTCTAATGTCTGAAAAGAGCTGTTTCATTTACTTTATTTAGTTTTATAGATTTTTATGAATGAGAAGATAGATCTGATTCTATGTGCTTACTCATGGCAAGAAAAAGTATATTTTAAAGAAAGAAAAATATAAAAAAAAAAAAAAAGAGAGAGAGAGAGACAAGAGGGGTGCAAGAAAAAAAGAAAATTTTTAAAAAAGGAGAAGAGAGAGAAAAAATACTCCAACTCAGTAACAAATAAAAGGATAAAATCTCACATTGAAATGCAGGAAATGGAATAATAAATGGCTTGAAAAACAGGGAAAAAAGGAATAGTATTGATTTAAACATTCAACACCAAGTACATTGCAAATATTGATAAAATCATATACCATCTAGTTTCATAAAAACAGAAAATATAATATAAAAATATTTAAAAATAGAGGGGATATACCAACCAATATATGAAGTCTTTTACATTTATAAGAAATTGTTTTATAATTTTATAATTATAAATTTAAAATGTGGACAAATTAATTTTTAAAAGAATACAAATTTCTAGGAATTAACTCAAGAAGGACTAGAAAGACACGAATAACAATAACCTCAGGGAAAAATCAGAAGCATTTTGAAAAAGAAAAACAAAAATATCAGAAAAGAGCGCCTATCTTTTAGAAGAATTTAGCTTAATTTGTTAAACTAAAAAATAAAATTATATATATTATGGCACAAAATATTTTGATACATATGTACATTATAGAATAACTAAATCAAGCTAATTAGCATATGCATTACCTCACATATCTATTCTTTTTTAGTAAGAACACTTAAACTCTACACTTTGCGATTTTCAAGCATACACTATGTTATTATATCCAAAAGATAAGAAATCAGTTAAAGAGATATTTGCTTTTTTGTGTTCACTGAAACACTATTCACATAACCAAGATAGGAAATCAACCTGTATGTTCATCAATTGATGAATGGATAAAGAAAATATGGTATACATGCAAAGTGGAACATGATTCAGCTTTCCAAAAGAAGCAAATCTCGACATTAGTGACAATAGAGATGAACCCAAAAGATACTATATTAAATGAAATAAGCCAGGCACACAAAGATAAATTCTGTATGCTCTCACTTACAGCTAGAATATTAAAAAAAGTCAAACTTACAGTATAAAAAAGTAGAAAAGTGGTTACCATAGGCTGAGAGATGGGAATAGTAAGAGAGATGTTGATCAAAAGAAGCCTATCTTTTTATCTTTCCCACTTTCTCAGTAGGTTGGTTCAAGATGATTTTGCAATGAGTTTGTTCAAACCTACAAAAGAACTTCAAGTTTTAATCAATTAAATAGTTGAAGTAATAGGGAAAGAATGAAAACTCCAGAACTTATTTTGCAAAATTAGTATATAATCTGATAAAAAATATTCAACAAATAGTTGATCAATAAAGGAAAATGGATAAGCTATTTAAAATTCACAAAACAGAATAAATGTGAGAATTATTTGGAAAATTATACAAGGAAATTAAAAGATATAAACTAAAACTCCAATAAAGACTACCTATAAATTATGTCAGAATAAACAAACTAATTAATAAATCAAAATTTTGGATCTTGAAACACATCTTTGAGGAATTAAATGATAAAAGTGACAAAATGAAGATTAACGTTTCATCAGTAGGAATACTAATTTTAAAAAAGGTAGTGAAAAACATTGCAGTGTTTAATTTGGAGACATCCCTCTTTGTGTTGTAAGTTGCTTTATTTAATCCATGAACTGGTAGTTTGGTTACTTCTCAACTCTGCTATATCAATTTAGGGGGTGTATTTCTTTCTAATGCTAAAATATTCTGTACAAAATCAAAGTGACCAATTTTGTAGACAAGGTCAAATGACAAATATAATTGCTGATGAAAAATACCCAAAGCCTTAAGAAAGCTACTATTGGGTATATGTACAGGTGTTCAACAATCAATGCTTCTAGTTTTCAGTATTTGTTTAAGGCACATATAGTGTTCTTAACAATTCATGCTGTAAGTAAAATACTAATTAAATAAAATTAGTAATAAAAATGTATTAAAAACTAACATCACCCAAGGAATATATAAACAAATTTTACATGCAAAGCATAAAATATTAAGGGCTCATAAAGAGCCCTATAAGTTATCAATAGATATTTTTAATAGGTAACTCCTTCCTAATACACATGAAGTTTCCAAGCTATAAAATTGTATTTTAATAAATAACATCGTGTTTTAAATAATTTCCTATTCAGTATTAATCACTGATGATTAACAGATTCCCTTGATAGATACTCTCAATATTTATATTTCAATTAGTGAGATACAAACTCTGCCCAATTGCTTGAGATACAGATCAATGAAGTTTTCAGTTTTCTTTCAAAGGGCATGTGGCCAATTTTGAAAAAATAAACATTACACAAAATAAAGCCGTATGTGAATGAGAAATAAATAAGCTTTAGTCTTCTCAAACACCGTATTTCTTCTATTGGTGAAGAAAGATTCATATTATAATTTTTCGTGTTTTAGTTAGTTATCTCTTATTCTTTCTAGGATTACTTCTTGATGTCAAATGTATGACAAAGGTAATTTTGAAATACACAGTAAACTCGTTTACCTTGTCTTTGAATAGAGGTGGGGTCAGAACTCATCTTGTACTCAGTGGCGTATCCTTTTATCAGCATCTTTCTGCGCTCCTCTCTGGGTTAACTGCCTGTCCCCAAAGAAGCTATCAGCACAAAGCAGACTTAAGGCTCCGTGTTATTATCTCTGAAAATAAATGGTGATTTTCTTCCTTCTCTTCAAGAAACATGTTTGCCACAAGATAAGGTTTCGTATATATAGAGAGAAAATCATTAATTGCTTCCCATCTCCCCTACTTTGTAACAGGTACAATAGAAAGAAATATTAGAAAACAAAGCTAAAATAAAGTCCTCTGGTACAAAATGAGATCAGGGTTAATCGACTAGAGTGTCTTCCTCTTGTTTCTTACAAAAGTATTTTCCTGTCTCACACTTATAATGAAATACATCTTCAAAATAATCTATCATCTACTTACAACATGTCAGACTCCATGTATTTTTGCAGCAAGAGATGCTGGAGAAATTGAAAGATAAAATTAAAAGAAAGCTAGGAGGGAAATTCATATTTTCCCTTTAGGGTCATTCATAAAATCTTTGATTCTTAGCAAAGTGATGAAAAAATAAATAGAGTTTTATTTCAAGGACTAGGAATTTAATACCAACCTTTGTTTAATGCCTTAGAAACGATAGGGAAGGCAAAACTGTTCATCACACACAACCCACAGGAAAATCTTTTCAAGTAATAGGAAGAGCTTTCGGTTAGCTGGCAACTGAATGGTAGATGAAAGATAAAGAGGGACTTGACCACCAAGTAAATAAGACTTATTCTTAGACATCAACTTTGGAAACAATCAAATGCTATCCAAACCAAGTCCCTGGGAAGTTGCTTTGGAATTAAAAGCTAACTCTTCAACTAGAAGGAAAACTAGTTACCAGAAGACACATACCATGTGAAATGATACAATTTTGATGGTACTACATTAAAAGTAATAAAAGTTCCTCAAAAGGAAATTTGAATAAGTTCTTTCATGACATTCAAGTCATTCTCTGTCATATAGTATACATGACACCATTAAGACATTGCTCTTGGGAATATAAAACAGTTCAACTTCTGGGGGGAATTTGGAAATATTTAGAAGAATAATTATACTTTACCTTTTGACTTAGTAGTATGATATCTAAGTATATAGAAATCAAGATGATCTCTATCACAGATATGGAGAGTTCTCCATTACACATATTATTGCTAATTGAAAAAAGCGAGGTACACAATGGTATATAAAATATTATATCTTAATAGAAAGAAAGAAGTTATAAGATAATATATAAACCCATATATGCTAAGTTTTACAAAAAGAATTACTTATAGAGTAAGAGGAAATAGTATAGATAGGACAAGTTAACAAACATGATTTCTTTTAATGTAACATATTATATAGATTTATTCTTTTTAAAATATTTTATAATACCTAAAATAAAAACTAATAACTAATAAAAATAGTAAGCAACATCTAAAAGTTAAAAACAAACTAAAAAAAGTACTTATCTATATATCAAATTAGTGATATAAACTATACAGAGTGATATAAACTATAATTTTTTAAAGCAACTGTATAACACATTATTTTGACTGTATTAATTACTGGGATAATTCATATATTTCTTTCTATGAAGAAATATTGGAATCCGGTCAGTCTTGTTAAGACTGGTGATATTGATATTATCATTTGAAACTACTTTGTATGTTATAGATGAATGCAAATAAGTAAATTTTGTTGAGAAACAAAATTCGGCTTAAAATAAAAAATACAATTGTAGAATCTAGGTCTTGAATAAAATAAGATAAATTTGAATTGAAAATATATGTATAAACTCTGAGCATTTTTTTTAAACTACTTATTTTGTGTTCATTCTTTGAAGCAATGACAACTCAATATTAATGAGCACACCTAGTTCTCAGAGTAGTTTTTAAATATCATAAGAAACTAGAGCCCTTTATCATAATAAATGATTCCATATCTTGGATGGAAAATACACAAGATGAACTTGGAATATCTAGTGGAAATGGAAAATAAGAAAATTATCCCATAGATAAACGAATTCTGTCAAAGGAACACATGAACAAACATAAAGGGAAATTCCCAGCCAAATTTAAGAAAACTTGCATGTGAAAAAGAATAATGAATGCAATTGATTGTAACATATTGAATATGTAAAAATTCATGTGTTCATAATGTTACTCAAAAACATAATGAGATGGGAAAGATAAAACAGAAAACAAAACCACCCAAGACACAGTAGGAAGCAACTTGGGTATCGACCCCTTTACTCAGAAAATTGACAAAAAGAGAGGTTTTAAAAATTTATCATAGCTTTTCTTTATGCTGTTATTTCTTAGTAACCAAATAGTCAAAGAGAATGAGAAAGTAGTTATTTGTTTCGTATTATGTGGAAAATTAATAAAAGTAGAAGATGCCATTTTTAACCTCTCATAGAATAAATGGTTCAGCAATTATCATCAGCAGATAAAGAAAAAATTATTGAACAATTGACAGTGAACTTCATAGTGGTTGGATCAATCAATTATCATCTGAATTTTCTGATCAATCTTAGCCTTACTGAAAGTGAGACAATTGTATATCACTTTTCATGAGGCAACATGGAATATAGATCACCATTTCTGAAGCATTCTTGACGTCCCCTGCAACGCCCCCCCCCCCCCATCTAATCAGGAATCTGTCACCAATTGCTATTTATACACAAGAAATGTAAGAAATAGGACAACAAATGAAACCACATTAAAAGGAAGTTAACAGGACAAACCTAAATGGAGAGCATTTAATAAGGGAACGAATTCAGGTTCTGCAAAGTTAGTGGCATTAAAAAAAATAATAATAAAAGGGCATCAGCTCTTTGCTTACAGTCAAACACAAAGTGTGAACAAATTATAAAGCATGTTACTTTTACAACTGTTATAAAAACGTGAGCATAAATTACATATTAAGAAATTACTTTTTTATGCTTGATAATGGCTTTGTGGTTATATAAGAAAATATTCACAGATGCATCCTAAAGAATGCATAGATAAAATTTTATGTCTGGCATTTATATTAAAATAATTTAGTAAAGAACAAAAGAAGCAAAATGAAAAATGCAACAAAGATGGCAGAATCAATAATTGTTATATCTGGATGATAGATATGTAGAAATTAGTAGTAATATTCTATTTTTGTGCCTACTTTAAAAATTGTCTAGTAATTATTTAAGTTGCAAAAATAATTAAAACATACAATATATTTTTTAAATTTGCTATTGATCAGATATGGATAGACAAATAAATGAAAGATCTGGAAAACAATTAACCTCATATTTTCGGATCAGTCACTGCACCATTTTTTGGTTCAAAAAAAAAGTTGAATCAAAAATGTAGGAGTTAACTAGTGAGGGTATAAATGGATGTAATACTCTGAATTATAATGAGAGAAAGGCACTCAGAATTTCTTCCAAAGTAGCTTATCTCATGCTTCTATGAAAATATAAATATATATGCAACAAAAGATGGACTGTCTAAAAAATCCCATGGGCAGTGATTTTTTTTTTTTTTTTTTTTTATTGTTTGGGGTTCATTGAGGGTACAAAGAATTAGGTTACATTGATTGCATTTGTTAAAGTCCCTTCTATAATTGTGTCCCACCCCCAAGAGGTATGCCACACACCGTGACCCCCCCCCACCTCCCTCCCTCTTTTTCTCTCTACACTCCCCTATTCCTCCACCCCACCATCATGTACTAGGTCATCAATTGTCCTTGTATTAAAATTGAGTATATTGAATTCTTGCTTCTCCATTCTTGTGATGCTTTACTAAGAAGAATGTGTTATACCTCCATCCAGGTTAATACAAAAGATGCAAAGTCTCCATCTTTTTTAGTGACTGAATAGTATTCCATGGTATACATATACCACAGCTTGTTAATCCATTCCTGGTTTGGTGGGCATTTAGGTTATTTCCACATTTTGGTGATTGTACATTGAGCTTCTATAAACAGTCTAGTGCAAATGTCCTTATGATAAAAGGATTTTTTTTTCTGGGTAGATGCTCAATAATGTGATTGGAGGATCAAATGGGAGGTCTAAGTTGAGTTCTTTGAGGATTCTCCATACTTACTTCCAAAAAGGGTGTATTAGTGTATTAGTTTGCAGTCCCACCAGCAGTGTCAAAGTGTTCCCTTCTCTCCAAATCCATGCTAGCATCTGCAGCTTTGAGACATTGTTATGTGGGCCATGCTCACTAGGGTTAGGTAATATCTCAGGGTAGTTTTGACTTGCATTTCGCTAATGATTAGGGATGAAGAACATTTTTTCATTTTTTTTTTAGCCATTCATCTGTCTTCAGAAAAGTTTCTATTTGTGTGTCTTACCCAGTCAAATATGGGATTGTTGAGTCTTTTTTGTTGTTGTTGTTGATTTATTTGAGTTCTCTATAGGCCCAAGTTATCAAGCTTTTGTTCAATTTATAGTATGCTAATATATTTTACCATTCCAAAGGTTGTCTGTTTTCTTTGGTTGCTGTTTCCTTAGCTGTGCAGTTTAATTAAGTCTCATTTGTTTATTTTTGTTATTGTTGCAATTGCCATGGAAGTCTTCATAGAATCTTTTCCCAGGCCAATATTTTCAAATGTTTTTCCCACACTTTCCTCAAGTATTTTTATTATTTCATGCCTTATATTTAAATCTTTTATCCATCTTGAGTTAATTTTTGTAAGTGGTGAGAGGTGCAGGTCCAGTTTCAGTCTTTTACATGTGGTTGTCCATTTTTTCCAACACTATTTATTGAATAGGGATTCTTTTCCCCAGTGTTTGTTCTGGTTTGGTTTATCAATGATCAGGTATCTGTAAGATATTAGTTTCATATCATGGTTTTCTATTCAATTTCAAATGTCAGTGTCTCTATTTTTGTGCTAATACTAAGCTGTTTTGATCACTATGGCCTTGTAGCATGAAAGTCTATAGTCTGGTAGGGTGATACTTTGTTTTTATTACTAAGAATTGCCTTGAATATATGGGGTTTCTTCTAATTCCATACAAAATGGAGAATTATTTTATCCAAATCTTGAAAGTATGATGATGGTATTTTAATGGAGATTGCATTGAATCTGTAGATTGCTTTTGGAAGTATAGACATTTTGACGATATTGATTCTTTCCAGCCATGAGCATATTATGTTCTTCCATTTGTTAATATCTTCTGCTATTTATTTTCTTAGGGTTTCATAATTTTCTTTGTAGAGGTCCCTCACCTCTTTTGTAGGTATATTCCTAGGTATTTCATTTTTTCTGAAGCTACTGTGAAGAGAATTCTGTCCTTGATTAGCTTCTCATCTTGGCTATTGTTGGCATATGCAAAGGCTACTAATTTGTGAGCATTAATTTTGTATTTTGAGACATTGCCGTATTTTTTGATCACATCTAGAAATCTTGTGGTTGAGTCTTTGAGGTTTTCTAAATATAAGATAATATCATTGGAAAAGAGCAAGAGTTTGACCTCCTCTGCTCCCTTTGGGTGCCCTTTATTTCTTTCTCTTGTCTGATTATATTGGCTAGAATTTCTAGTACTATGTTGAATAGCAGGAGCAGTAGAGTTGGTTCCATTTCTAAGTGGAAAAGCTTTCAGTTTTACTCCATTCAGTATAATATTAGCTGTGGGTTTGCAATAGATGGCCTTGATCAGATCAAGAAATGTGCCACCTATGCCTATACTCTTAAGTGCTCTAATTAGAAAAGGATTTTGAATTTTACTAAATGCTTTTTCTGCATCTACTGAGAGGATCATATGGTCTTTTTTTTTTTTTTTTTTTTTTGCTTCTATTGATGTTTTGAATTACATTTATGGATTTGCAGCCTTGCATCACTGGGATGAAATCTACTTGATTGTGATGAATGATTTTTTTAATGTGTAGCTATAAGCTATTGGCTAGGATTTTATTGAGAATTTTTACATTTATATTCATTAATGAAATTGGTTTGAGTTGGGTCTTTTCCTAATTTTGGAAACAGGGTGGTGTTTCCTTCATAGAACATGTTGGAGGAAGATTCCTTCCTTCTCAATTTTTTGGAATAATTGCAGCATTGGGATAAGCTCTTCTTTCAAGGCTTGATAGAATTCTGGTGTGAAGCCATCTACACCAGGACATTTTCTTGTTGGGAGATTTTTTTTATTGCTGTTCAGGAGATCTATTTGTTCTTGGTTAAGTCTAGGGAGAAGGTGCATTTTCAGGCATTGATTCCTTTCCTATACATTGTCAAATTTCTGGGCATAGTGTTTCTTGTAGAACTCAAATCTAATCTCTTGTTTCTCTCTGGCATCTGTTGTTATTTTCCCTTTATCATTTTACTTTTCTGTTGATAGGTAATCTTGCTAAAATTTTATCAATTGAATTTGTTTTTCTGACAAAACAACTTTTTGTTATTAATTTTCTGAATGACTCTTTGTTTTCAATTTCATTAATCTCTGATTTAATTTTGGTTATTTCTTTTCTTCTGCTGAGTTTGGGATTCTATTGATCTTTTCCTCCCAATTCTATAATATGGTTCATATTCTATAATATGACTTTGTTGATACTCTCTCTGTTTTTTGAATGTTGGCACCCAATGCAATAAATTTCCCTCTTAAGACTACTTTTGCTATAGCCCACAGATTTTGGTAACTTGTGTCTCAATTATTATGTTTGAGCAATTCAATGATTTCATCTTTTATCTCTTCCTGAACCCAACTATCATCAGCATGAGGTTATTTAATTTCCAAGTCTTTGTGTGAGGATGAATGTTTTTGTTGGCATTGAGTTCCATCTTTATTGCCTTGTGATCTGAGAAGATATAATGTATAATTTCTTTTCCTTTAATTTTGCTGAGGTTTGACTTGTATCTTAGGATGTGGTCTATCTTGGAGTATATACCATGGGCTGATGAGAAAAATGTATATTCTTTAGCATTGGAATGGTGTGTTCTGTATATGTCTATTAATCCCATTTGTTCTAGGGTCACATTTAAGTCCTTTGAATCTTTGTTCAGTTTCTGTTTAGAAGATCAGTCCAGTTCTGCCAGAGGGGTGTTTAAAGTCCCTAGCTATTATGTTATTATAGGATAGCAAGGTCCATTTCATAAATCTGGGAGCATTTAAGTTGGATGCATAAATATTTAAAATTGAAATGTCTTCTTGTTGTATCATTTCTTTGACCAGTATAAAGTGTCCATCTTTGTCTTTCTTTCTTAACTTTAGTTGCTTTGAATCTGCTTATATCTGAACCCCTCCTGTCTTCTGATTCCATTTGCAACAGGAGGGGTTGCATTCTGATTGCAACCCCTCCTGTCTTCTGATTTCCATTTGCTTGAAATACTGTTTTCCATCCTTTAACCCTGAGTCCTGATTTGTTCTTCAAGGCTAGGTGTGTTTCCTGCAGGCAGTGAATGGATGGCTTGTGCATTTTTTTTTTTTTTTTTTTTTTTTTTTTTTGCCAGGGCTGGGTTTGAACCCATCACCTCTGGCATATGGGGCTGACGCCCTGCTCCTTTGAGCCACAAGTGCTGCCGGCTTGTGCATTTCTTATCCAATCAGCCAGCCTGTGCTTCTTCAGTGGTAAATTCAGTCCATTGACATGTATTGAGAGAAGTGTTCAGTTTCGTGGAGTTCTATTCATCTAATTTTGTGAAAGTTTATTGTGTAGTTTTATCCTTTGCACCGCTGTGGAAGGTAAGTTTTGATTTTTAGCTTTTAGGTGTTTACTTTGCTGGTGGTCCATTGTGTTGGTCTGTGTTGAGAATAGGTCTAAGTATTTCCTGTAGAGCTGGTCTTATAGTGAATTTCCTCAGTTTTTGTATATCTGCAAAAAGATTTGATATCTACATCAATTTTGAAGCTTAGTTTAGCAGTATACAGAAGTCTGGGCTAAAAACTGTCTTGTTTAAGAATGTTGAAGGTGGATGACCATGCTCCTCTAGTTTGAAAAGTTTCAACTGAAAAGTCTGCTATTATCCTAATGTTTCTGCCTCTTTAGGTCAGTTGGCTCTTCTGGATGCTTGAAGAATTTTTTCTTTCATCTTGACTTTGGACAGGTTCACTGCAATGTGTCTCAGAGAAGCTCTGTTTGAGTTGAAATGACTCAGGGCTTGATATCTATCTGAAAGGAAGGTATTGGGGTCTTCAGTAAAACTTAGGAAGTTTTCATTTATGATAGTCTCCAGTAGGGATTCCATTCCTTTGGGAAAATCTTTTTCCCTTTTAGTAATCCCTATTATTCATATGTTTGAATGCTTCATGGAGTCTCATAGTTCTCTAAGCACCTATTCTGTTTTCTCTCTCTTCTTTTCTGCCTCTTTAACTACATGGGTTAACTTGAAAACTTTCTCCTCTAGCTCTGAAGTTCTTTCTTCTCCATGGTCTAACCATTTTTTTTCTTTCTTTCTTTCTTTTTTTTTTTTTAGTTTTTGGCCTGGGCTGAGTTTGAACCTGCCACCTCCAGTATATGGAGCCGGCACCCTACTCCTACTCCTTTGAGCCACAGGTGCCACCTCGTAACCTAGTTTTTATATTTTCTACTGCATCTTTACATTCCCTGATTATCTCCTTTATTTCCTGAAGCTCTGCCATATCCTTTCTATATTCTACATATCTCTCATCTGACTTTTGGTTCTACCTTTCCATTTTCTCTTTCATTCCTTTTATTGTCTTTAGCATCCATATTTTAAATTCCATTTCAATCAAATCCATTAATTCTTTATAGGTGGAGTCTTCTGCAGTAGCTGCCTCATGGTCCCTTGGGGGAGTTGCTCTGTTTTAGTTTTTCATGTTGCCTGAATTTTTCTGTTGGTTCTGCCTCATATGTTCTTTCTTCTTGTTCACCTCCTTTTCTTCCTTTTACTTCTCACTGCTTCCTTTGTTTCAAACAGAAGTCCTTGCTCTTGATGACAGTATGTTTCAATATGTTGCTAGAATGCCAGGTGGTGCTGTGGTTGTTTTAGGAGACAGAGAGCACAGATAGCAACCTCTATGGTCTTTATTTAAACCTTAGTTGCCTTCAGTAATCACCTGATTATTTCCTTAGCATCCAGACCCTGCTGGGTTGGGATCTTAAAGCTCATAAGAATCTTTCAGGGGCAGGTCTCTTAGTGCCCCCAACTCTAGTTCCCGGGGCTGCAGGATTCCCTCATCCTGTCTCAAGAGTGGATTTATGATCCTGGCAGGTGGAATTAAGATGGCCGTGCTGTAGGCCCCTGGTTAGACCTTCTCCCAACTTTCCCACAATGGCAGCCCCCCAGCTGCTGAGATCTTCACAGTATGTCTGCATTGTCAGCCACCAAATCTATGGTAAATCTACTCCAGCTGGCATTCAAATCTGGTTGCTATTTGAGTTCACTCACTCTTCCAAGCTTTCCACTCAATGCATAGCTTCCCCCAGCAACTGATAACTCCAGAAAGGCTTCCTCCCATCCTGGATCTCTGTAGGGGAAAAAAATGGTCCCAGCAGGTTTCAATCACTTTTCCAATTCATCAGATTTCCACCACTTACATCATACACTGTATTTAGCCCATCAGCTCCTCCCTGTGCTCCCTGATAGGTATGTCTGGGTTCTCTCTTTTTCCCCAGTTGTTCTAGGAGAGCTTAGCTGAATGATCCTCACATCCACCATCTTGCTCTGCCCCTCATGAGTGAATTTTTTCAAGAAAACTTTGATTCTTAAAAAACTATCATTCTTCCGATTAGTAATCAATCTTCTTTACTAAGATAGAAAAGCTAAATATTAACCCAGTGTCACCTTTAAGAAAAGGATCATGAATTTAAAACCATGACAACTTTATGAAACCACTTATTGGGTATCCACTCTGTGTGGCACTATGATAGGCCCTGGAAATACTCAAGTACATGTGTCATGGAATCTGTACCAGAGAAACTGGAAGTTTAATGGGTGAACACAGTGATCCAAATATTTAAGATGCTCAAGCTAAATCTGAAGAAATGAGATGGAGATGACCAGATGAAAAAGATTTAGTGAGGGCAAACCCAAGAGGAATGATGCTTTAAATAAAGAAAAGCACAAAGTGCAGAATCCATGTGGAGTCCTACCATAGGAGCTGCCAGATAAGGCACCAGGAGGGGTTAAATAGGCACAACTTTGGAACAAAAAGCAACACCAGACAGGTGGTAAAGAATTCTACATTTGTGAAAGGAAGAATCTGAAACCATATTATCATAGATACTGAACCAAAGAGCCTAACATTATTGACTGAGAAGAGTACAAAGTTACAACACACACACATTAGAGACAGCAATATATCATTTTAAAAAAAAAACAAAAAACTAAACTATGCTAATTTGGCGTTTTGTATTTTTTTTTCTGTCCTTTAAACATCAAACATTGTAGATATGTACTTTTTTGTGCATTTGGAGAGTATAAGCAAAATATGAAAATTTAGAAACACAGAAAATAATGCTTCTGCTTAAACAGTTATACAACGTGGTAGGAAAATATTTTGCAACATAACTTTAGTGTTTGTTGACCACTCATCTCATTAACCAGTAAGCTGCCAACTTGAGAAGCATGCATGTGCTCATAGATATATTTACAAAAATTAATGAGTAGATATTGGCACATTCTTATCTTTTGTGAACATAAATTATCATTTTATTTTTTTTCTTTCTTCTTTTTCATATTTCACATTAATAATGAGGGTACAAATGATTAGGCTATGTTGTTTGTGTTTGTTCAAATCCCTGTTGTAGTTATGCCCCTCCCACAGTAGGTGTTCCATATATCCTTACATTGTTTATGCCTGTTATGTAAGAGCATCTCAATCCCTGTTTTCTCCTTCCCCTTACTTGAATTTAATTGTGTTTTTCTCTTGTGTGGATGTGAATGTTTGTTTACTTTGTTCATATTAGTTTTCATATTGTTTGTCTATTATCTTCATATTAGTATTGAGTATTGGATACTCAATGGAAAAGGGAACTAACGTAATAAAAACTTAAGCTGTTGATGATTGAATAAATTTTGCAGTTTTTTTTTTTTCTTTGCCACGGGTATATAGGTTTATTCAAGGAATTTTCAGTAAAGGTTTAAATGCTTTAATATGGAAAATCAGTGGCCTACAACATACTATATATTAATAATGAAATAGTGGCTTATTTTCAAATGAACCTCATCTTGTCTATGAAATACTATGTTTGCTGAATGCAGAGGCAATTACAGGTTTAATACATTTCATGTTGGACATCAATTTTGCTAAGTCAATCATTATAAATTATCTTACAAAGGTACCTGAAATGCAATGGTAAAGCATCAAGTGAAAAACTGGAGTTTACCCAACCAAAGTAACGCAGATTTTTATTTTATTGTTGCTCAAGAGAGATTCTCAAAGAATATTCAAGGCTTCCCAGATATGATAATCAATACTCATTACACTAAGCCGTTTAGAACTTATACCACCTCCTGTGCTTTGTATAGATCTAATGGGGCTATAACAATTCAAAGTTCTCTTCAATGTAAGTTTCAGCAGCAGTACTGTATCCTAAAGATAAATAATTCTTATACTCATTTGAAAATGAGAAAATGTGTTGTATTTCCAGTTTGGATACATGTGCTCCTCTTATTAATGAATCTCTTAATTGTGATAAATGTTACAATGGTGTCCATGGAAGCATGAAATATTATGTACAGTTCTTAGATTTCTGGTGAATTCAACTTATGTGCTAAGTTAGAAAGGAGAAGAGCACATTTGTCTGAAAATGGGAATATCTCTCTTCCCACGTCTCCACCCCAGACTTCTGTTCTTATTCTTTTTGTTTACTCTCCAAGCATCTTGACAGCATAATAATTATTCTGCAACAAGATTCCTCAAAGAGGTCATTGCTTTTATACATAACTTAGTTATATAAATAGAATTTTCTTATTTTAGTCTTCCCTCTTCCTTTACCAACATATATTGATAAATACATATCATATATTTGAGCATACATACTGTATAATAAATATGAACATATGAATGCACAAACGTGCACACATATATATGCATATTTATTATCAGCCTAGGAAATACATGTTTTTCAAATCATTACCTTTTATGTTTACTCTTAAACAATTTGAAGAATGATTTCAACAGATGACATCTGTCAGGTGTTAAAAGGAGTAGGATTTGAAGCCTGGTCCTAGTCCTACAATAAGTTCATGTATCTACTTTCAGTTTAAAAGAACAGACCTGGTCAAAGTATGCATATTCCTACACAGACTACGTCTAGGTAAGTGCATCTATTCTTAGCCTACACTTTATTTTTCCCAAGTGTGTAAATCTTCTTTAAAAAAGCAATAATAAACATGACTTTCTTTTAGAAGGCTTAATAATAATACAACAACTAAAAAATAGTGCTATAATGAAAGATATCTTTATTGGCCAACACACTGACATGCTCTGGCTAAGTATTAGGCACTGTTCATTTCCCCTTTTGGTTTCCATTTTGAGATGGTGCCTCTGTAGGTCAGTAATAGTCTTCTGTGCCTGATAACATGCTCCTCTGACTTCTCAAATCGCCATCCAAAATGGCTAAATGTTGGCTTGGCCATGTAACTTCATGTGTAAAAACGTCTTTCAGGTGATTTTTGGTAATGGGCTACCAAAGCACTCTGTTCCTCTGAGATGCTTCCCTAACTCCCATCCCACTGCCCACCGCTGGCTTTGAGCCTAAGTCATCAAACCCAAATATTTTAAAATATTATAACCCTATTTGAAACTACTTACATTTTAATTTTGTATAAAACTTACAGCCCAAATTGGCTCCAGACAGTATCATAATAATGTACAACATAGCTTAAAAGGAATTCCAACTTTTTTTTTTCTAATTGGCCTTCATACAAAAATGAGGAAAGGCTTTCAGCCTACTAAATTATTCAGTGGTACTATGTATTCTCTAAATTTATTGCTCCTGGCTGATACAGTTTTAGGCATAAAATAAATGTTAGAATCTGAACAAAAAATGCAATAAGTAAAATTCTCTTTATCGACAATGGCTATAAAGAAACTTCCATTTTCATACTTCACTGACAGTGGCTATATATCATCAAACTTATTTTGATAAGGAGTTTAAGAAATAAAATGAGAGAAACAAATTTAACTAAAATAGCATTCATAGTTTAACTTCAGGACTATGTGAGGCCAAGTAATCACATATTTTTGGTTAATTGCTTCACACATATTCCTGTTTTTAACACTTTTGCAGCAAATAAGACAAGACTATTAAATGTGTTATGGAAGTTATGTCAAAGAGCACATATTATCCCACTTGGTTTTTGTACTGTTATAATTTACAAAAAAAAATCAAAAGTAATAAAAGTAATGTTGGATGTAAAATATGTCTTGATATAGTTTTTTTTTTTTTGAGACAGAGTCTCAAGCTGTTGCCCTGGGTAGAGTGCCATGGTGTCATAATAGCTCACAGAAACCTCCAATTCTGGGGCTCAAGTGATCCTCTTGCCTCAGTTTTTTGTAATTTTAGTAGAGATGGGGGTCTCATTCTTGCTTAGGCTGGTCTCAAACCAGAGCTCATGCAATCTACCTGCCTCAGCCTCCCAGAGTGCAGGATTACAGGCATGAGCCACCATGACCAGCCAAAAGTGAAGCTTTAAGTTCGTTATTGCCCTCAATCATTATTGAAATAATTTCACCAGTTAGAAACTACCACCTCTCATATAATCCAACAGTTTCTCAGTTTCCCCCATACTTTAAATTTCTTCAGCCCCTGACACAGTTGTCTTGTTCCCTTTTGAGGCTTTTAATATGCTCACTTAATAAGAATGATGATAAAACAGTAACACTAATAACAAAAGCCATAACTAACATGTATTGAACATTTACTATGGATTAGGAATTGTGCTAAATGGTTTACTCAAATTACCTTTAATCTTTACAACATTCAATGGAGTTGTAATTAACCCCTTTCTGCACATGAAGAAGCAGAGACCCAGAGTTGTTAAGCAAGTTCACAAATATTCCAGAGCTTGCAATTCATACACAGGCATCTAGCTTCAGGGCTACACATGTAGCATTTCTAAACTTTAGTGAGATGTCACACTTATATTCAAGACCTGTCTGAGACAATTTGCCCTTACATAAAAATACTTGGTTCACTTCCTTACTCCATTTAAGTCTGTGCTCAAAGGATACCCTAAGAGGAATTCCCTCAATATCCCCTCTGAAATACCACTGCACGCCTACACTTCAGCATTATTTTTATTTTTAGAATTTATTACCTGCTAATGTGTTGCATATCTGTATTTGTATTTTTTTCCTTCACAACAGTAGAAGCCTCAAGAGGACAGGGACTTTGGCCTGTGATCACTGCTATATTTCTAATGCTCAGTATAGTGATGACACTTGCCGGATTGGTAACTAATATTTGTGGAAGGGAGGGTGGAAGGAAACAATTCTGCCAGGTGATCTCCTGCTGCTCCAGTCCTGTATAACTCCTACTATATATATATATATATTTTTGCAGTTTTTGGCTGGGGCTGGGTTTGAACTTGCCACCTCTGGCAAATGGGGCTGGCGTCCTACTCCTTTGAGCCACAGGCACACCCTATCCTTTTTGATGTTGTTTCTTTGCTGGCTCCTTGTCTTTTTTCTTTTATTTTTTAAATTCCACAATAAAGGAATTTACCAAGATATTTTTCTTATAATTTTTCATTGATTTCTTTCTAGAACCTTCTGTTCCTTTCCTTCCCTTTCTCCTATATTTAAACAATCACATTTACTTGGATGATTCTCATATTTATGGAAGCCTTGACATCACGGAAGTTGAAAGCTTTGAAACTGAAATATGTCCCTGCTCTCTGTTAGGAGTAGTAACAGCTACTCCGCCAAAAATTCCCTGCACATATGTAAGAATTTTGATGAGGAAAGAATCCAAGCAATCTTTATGCTCGTGGCTGTGTAGCAATAACTCTAACTGGCACACAAGGAGGGCTAACATAGGCGTATTCTAGGCAGGGTGTTCAACCTTTTTTCTTTTCTACCACACATTGGAAGATATGTTGTCTCAGACCACACAGTAAATGCAGGCAAAATCTAATTAGCAACAAACAAAATTCAACACACCATGGGTAAGTAAAAAAAGTAAAAAAAAAAAAATCCTCAACAAAATCCTCATGTAGCCCGCAGGCTCCAGGTCGGAGTTGAACACCCTGGTGAGAGGCTTTAACACATGATCTAATTAGAACCTCATGCAAACTTATGAGAAAGATTATTTACTATTTCACTCAGGAGTATATAACACTTCCCACCTCTCCTTAGATCCTGGAATATTGAATATAGTCCATATTTTTGCAAGCTGTTTGGTGAACCCAAGTGGCAGTATTTGGATAATAATACAAGGATAGAACAAGTTAGGGATTTAAACAGTATACAACTTCTAAAGCTTGACCCTCTCTTCCCAACTCAAACATGGCAGGAAATTTCAAACAACATGCAAAAGAATCCTCTCTACTGCCACCACAAAAATTTGACAGTTTTATGTTAAGAAAAATACAAACTAATAATAATTCAAGGGGAAATTTTTCTCAAATACACGATGGTTGGATATTGCTATACCACATCTGGGTTAAAAATGAAAAATTACGAATGGGTGGCACCTGTGGCTCAAAGGAGTAGGGCGCGGGCCCCATATGCTGGAGGTGGTGGGTTCAAACCCAGCCCTGGCCAAAAATTGCAGAAGAAAAGAAAAAAAATTATGAGATTTTTAGTTATGTAATTTTATAACCTTAATATTCCCTGGAATTTTAAATTTTATTCTCCTTTGAACTTGATTATAACTCTACATCAGGGTTGCATGTATACTATGCTAGACATTTACATGGGAACCACGATATTTAATTACTATCCAGATGTTTCTAAAGAAAACCCAGTAGACACTGTGCCTGAAAGATCCAATTTGGGAAATTTTTAGAATTCTTAGTAAGCCAGAACTTTTATTTAATAGATAAAACCAAATGAGAATGAGGAGTGTTCTGCTTTAGTTTTCCTACCTGATCTTGCTTACTTTTATTTTTTATTTCTTGTTTTGTATTATTAGAGACAGGGTCTCACTCTGTTGTCCAGACTGGAGGGCAGTGGCACCATCATAGATTACTGTAACATCCAACTCCTGCACCCAATCAGTGCTCCTACCTCAACCTCCCCTGTTGTGGGATAGACTTGTGCTGCCATGCTTAGCTAATTAAAACAAAATATGTACAAATAGGGCCTTACTATATTGCTTAGGCTGGTCTATATCTTTTATCAGTACTCTAAGTTAGCTTTCTCAAGTTTCATTTATAATATTATAATAAACATTCTTATAACTGCTCATACTTTCCACTTATAATCACCTCTACAGACTGATTCCAAATAGAATATACTGACTTTATCTAGAAAACCTCAGGATTTCCATTTCTCTCAAGATAAATTTCAAATTACTTAAACTAGTTTCAAG
Source organism: Loris lydekkerianus (assembly GCA_963574355.1). Lineage (NCBI taxonomy): Eukaryota > Metazoa > Chordata > Mammalia > Primates > Lorisidae > Loris > Loris lydekkerianus. The sequence continues at coordinate 91,411 of CAUYPK010146471.1, read as the reverse complement.
GGCTCTCAGTTATCTGATACCATCAGATCTGTTGAGTATTATCTTTTAACATTTCTCAAAAGAAGAAGGAACCATATTCATTACTCCAATTTTTCTACAACTACCAAAACTGTACTTGAAGACTTGACTCAAGTCTCCATGTAAGGAATAGGGAAAGAATGTCCTAGCCTCAGGCACTTTTTCTTCTCCCTTTTTTTAAATGTAAAACTTCACTACAGTATTTTCCCATTTAGTTTGAGATAAACCTTTCCTTTCAGATTTGTTCTAATAGAACATAGCTGTCTGATGAGAAGATCTTCAGTGAAGGTACAAATACAACTTAGATTTAACAGAAGAAAGGCCAAAAATAAATTCATCCAAATATACTTAATTTTTTATGTTTCATTTTCTTTTCAGTTGACACATGATCATTGCACATGTTTATAGGGTACAGTGTAAAGTTTCCATACATATATACATTGTATATTGGTCAAATCAGGGTATTTAGGATATCCATTATCATAAAAATTTTACATTTGTGTGTATATTGAGAACATTTCAAATCTTCCTTTCTAGCTATTTTGAAGTGTATTATATGTCATTGTTGAAAATAGTCACCATGGTGTGCAGTAAAACACCAGAATTTTTTCCTGTTATCTAACTATTTCTTTGTACCTATTGACCAAACTCTCTCCCACTCATATGTCCTCCAGTCTCTGGTAACGCTGGTATACTCTCTCCCTGAGACCAGCATATTTAGATTCCACATATGAGTGAGACCATGTGGTATTTGTCCTTCTATGTTTCAGTTATTAAGTCTAACATAATATCCTTCCGTTTTCATACACGTTGTTGCCAATGACAAGATTTTGTTATATATTTCAGGATGAATGGTATTCTATTTTGTGTATATACCACATTTTCTTTATCCATTTATCCATTGATGGACACTTAGTTGATGCCATGTCTTAAATGTTGTGAATAGTCCTGCAATAAACATGGCAGTCCAGATATGTCTTTGACATACTGCTTTCATTTCCTGTGGAGTTTAAATTTAGCCTAGGCATTTAGTCTCTTAAACAAATTTCTCTTTTGGATACATGTGTGATAGTGTAATTGTTGGATTATATGGTAGTTCTATATTTATTTATTTATTTTTTGAGACACAGTCTCACTATGTCACCCTCTATAGAGTGCTATGTCATCACAGCTCACAGAAACCTCTAACTTTTGGGCTTTAAGTGATTCTCTTGCCTCAGCCTCCCAAGTAGCTGCAACTACAGGCATCGGCCATAATGCCTGGCCATTTTTTTGTTGCAGTGTCATTATTGTTTAGCAGGCCCAGGCAAGGTTTGAACCCACCTGCCTCAATGTATGCAGCCAGTGCATTTTAAATTTTTAGAGAAAACTTCCTACTATTTCCCATACTGATTGTACTAATTTACATTTGCACCAACAGTGCAGTGTATAAGAGTTCCTTTTTCTCCACATCCTCACCAGAATCTTTTTTTTTTGGGGGGGTGGTGGTGGTGGTGTCATTTTTTTAATAGCCATTCAAACTGGGATGAGATAACATCTCATTGTGATTGTGATTTGAACTTCCATGATGATTAGTGATGCTGAACATTTTTTATTTTCTGAACCTGCCATGGCCATTATATATCTTCTTTGGAAAAACATCTACTCAGATATTTGACAATTTTTAATGATTTTTTTATTATTGTTTTATTTCCTTATTTATTGGAGATATTGACCCCCTTGTTAGATGCATAGTTTGTAAAAATTTCTCCCATTCTGTAGGTTGTTTCTCACCTCTCTTGCTTATTTCCTTTGCTGTGATAAAGCTTTTTAGTTTGCTGTGATCCCAATTATCTATTTTTCCTTCTGTTGCCCATGCATTTTAAAATTAAATGCATTTTTGATTTATTTAAAAACTTATTAAATTTTTTAATTAAAATTATTGGGTCTCATTGAAAAATTTATTGCCCATCACAGTCTGTGACACACCCCTCAAGGGTGGGGCACAATTATAAGAAGGACTTTATCTAACAAATGCAAGCGATGTAACCTGGTTCTTTATACCTACAATGATTCCCCAACAATTAAAAAAAAAAAAAGGAAAATAAATTTATTGCCCAGATTAGAATCAAGAAATTTTTCCCAGATGTTCTCTTCTACTGGTTTCATAGCTTTCGGTCTTACATTTAAGTTTTAACAACTATTAGCAAAATATTTAAAAAGTTTCAAAGAAATGGAAAATTCTTGGACACATTCAACTTACTAAGATTGAATCATGAAGAAAAAGAAAACCTGTATAGACCACTAATAAAAAATAACATTGAAACAATAGCAAAAACTCTCCAATCAAAGAAGAGCCCAAAACACTTAAAGAACTAATCAATTCTTCTCAAATTAATCTAAAAAATTAAAGGGGAAGAAATTCTTCCTAACTCATTCTACAAGGCCAGCATTACTCTAATACCAAAACCAGACAAAGGCACAACCAAAAAAGAAAACTACAGGCAATATCCCCAATGAACACAGATGCAAAAATCCTCAATAAAGTACCAGCAAAACATGTGCAACAATATATCAAAAAGATCACTTGCCATGATCAAATAGGATTCATGCCAGGGATACAAAGATGATTCAACATTTGTCAATCAATAAATGTGATATATTACATTAACAGAATCAAAGACAAAGACCATATAATCACCCTAATGGATGCAGAAAAAGCATTTAGCAAAACTCATCATCCTTTCATGGTAATAACCCAACACAAATCAGGTACAGAAAGAATGTAATTCAATACAATAAAGGCCATATTTGAGAAACCCATAGCTAACATCATATTGAACAGGGAAAAGTTGAGAGCTATTTCTTTAAAATCCGGAACAAGACAGATTTTATCACTTTACCACTTTTATTCAGTATAGTACTAGAAGTCTTAGCAACACCTATTAGGCCATCCAAATTGGAAAGGAGGAAGTCAAATTTTATTTGTTTGCAGATGGCACAATCTTGTAAGATCCTACAAAGGGGCAGCACCTGTGGCTCAAAGGAGTAGGGTGCCAGCCCCATATGCCAGAGGTGGTGGGTTCAAACCCAGCCCCAGACATAAACTGCCAAAAAAAAAAAAATCCTACGAAGTTCACTAAAACTATTAGTACTAATAAATAAATTTAGTAAAGTTGAATATAAAATCATTATACAAAAGTCAGAAGCATTTTAGCATTTTTATGCAGTAATAGTGAGCCCTCTGAAAAATAAATAAATAAACCTATACCATTTATAATAGCTACAAAAAAATACCTGGGAATAAGTTTAACCAAGGACACAAAAAATGTCTACAAGGAAAACTATAGAACACTGGTAAAAGAAATCGACATCAATAAATGAATAAATATATTATGCTCATGGATTAGAGAAATTAATGTGGTTAAAATATCCAAAGTACCCAGAGTGACCTACACATTCAATGTAACACCTGTCAAAACACCAATGACAGTTTTCACAGAAATAGAAAAACGATCCTAAAATTTGTTGGAACCACAAAGACCTCAAATAGCCAAGATAATACTGAGAAAAAGAATAAAACTGGAGGCAGCACATGATCCAACTTTAAAATATGCTACAAAACAACAGCCACCAAAATAGCATGGTACTGCATAAAAACAAACAATAAACAGAATTCAGAAGTCAGAAATAAATCCTGCATTGATTGTTCACTTTTTTTGGACACAGATTCCATGAACACACTGAGCAAAAGACCATCTTCAATAAATTGCGCTGGGAAAACTGAAAATCCACATGCAGAAGAATGAAACTAGACCCCTGTCACCACTGAATCCAACTCCAAATGGATCAAATAAACTTGTTTAATGGTGCTCCTTCGAAAGTTGACTGCACCTCCACGCACATAACTGGAGATTTGCCATGGAAGCAGCTACCTTTGACAAACATTAATAATGAATTAGGGGAGAAAATGAGGGCTTACTGTTGAGAAAAGCAAACTACCTCATCAAAGGGGAAGCAGTTATCTTCTTAATTTCCAATCCAATTTTTTTTTTTTTTTTTTGGCCAGTCATATACTCCCCAGTCCTTATGTATTTTGAATGGGAAAGAGATTGGTGGATTATTTGTAATTATCCTACAGTTTTAAAAGACAAAAACATAAATATGAACTCCTCTGATGATTTCATTATCTATTTTAGGTTCTGTAAAACAATTAAAGGGTTTCTGTTTCTGTTTGCAATTTTTTGAGTATGATACTTTTTGAAGCAATCTCTAGAATGAAGGCTTCCTCTTGCGTGTCTCACAGTAGCAAATGGTTTCTGTCATTTCTTCTACTGCAAACCATGCAATCCATTGTTGATTTTGTTTTTATTTTGCATTATAAAATTGCCTTTCTTCAGTGTCAGACGATGATGGTCTTCCCCCTTTTTTTTTGACTTCTGTTGATCACATTGCTCACAAGCTGATTGATGAGATTTCTCCTGTAAGAAAGGTGTGTCTGCACTTTTTCTTATTTAGTGAATAAAGGATATAGCCCTTTACAACTGCAACTTCCATCAGCCAGAAAAACAATTATTTTCCACCATTTCTAGACCTCCCATAAATATGTAACATCCACAGGACTGAAGAGCTCTGTCCACACTTCCCATAAACTTTGTGTCTAAAATAACTGTTGGTTTTTCAAATTGAATAGGCTATTTCTTCCTACAACCAGTAACCGAATGCATTTGAAGGCCAAAAAATACACTCAGTATTGTCACTAACCTCTTTTCATGGAATGAGAGGCATAAAAAAAAAAAAAAAAAAAAAAGTCAGATGTCTTCTTCCAACATCAGAGCTAAATAGGCAATTATCAGAAAGGTTTTAAGGTTATTATTATTATACAGCCAGAAAACTATAACTAGATTCATGGCTCCTTGTTTGGAAATACATTTGACCCTTAAACAACATGAGTTTGAACTGTGTGAGTCCATGTTTATGTGTATTTTTTTCAATAAATGTAGTCTGCCCTCCATATCCACAGATCCCACATCCACACCATTTGCTTATTGAAAATACAGTATTTGCAGCACAGTACAACAGTGGAGGGCTCACTGTTTGTAAATACAGGTTCTGCAAGGCAGACTGAAGACTTGAGTATGCACTGATTTGGCTATTTATGGGTGTACTGGAACCAATCCCTTACAGATAAGGAATTACTGTACAATTTTTTTTTTTTTTTTTGCCTATCTCCTATCCCTCATGAACCTAAAACAATAAGATATACGAGGCCAATTACCGTATATACTCGAGTATAAGCCGAGTTTCTTCGGCACAAAATTTGTGCCAAGTTTGGGTTTTTCGGCACAAATTTTGTGCCAAAAAAACTCAGCTTATACTCAAGTATATATGGTAAGTTTGCAAACTTATCCTAGGAAATGTGCTATATACCTCACTGCTGAATACTCCTCTTAGGAAGCCATGAACTGATGCCAGCCCCTAGTTTATCCTTCAAAGCAATTTTCGAACAGTTTTTCTAGGATGAGTTCGCAAACTTAATTGTCTAATCCCTTATACAGGTGCCAAGACAATAGTTGCTTGAATTTGTTAATTAGCAGTGACTGTTAGTTGAATTTTTGCATACTTTATGATCTAATGAATGATGAAAGAAAATTGGGTGTTTTATCTTCTTTTTGTCTTTTTTTTTATAGGTTTATTTTAAAAAATGAATGCAACCTTTATTATAAAACCTGAAAAATTTTCAATATGAAGGAGTAGAAAAAAATACAAAGTGGCACTTATAGGAAATTTAAAGGACAAGTTCTTCTCAGGACAGAATAAAGGCATTTCACCCTACTTTTTTTGAAGAATCCACTGAAAGCAAATGAAACATCAATTGCTAAAGGGCAAAACTCTATTCAGCAAAAGACAGAAAATACCACAACTCCAAAATATAAACATGTACATATATTTGAAGCACAAATATGAATCCTATTAAGTGAACCAGGTATTGTGGAGTTAGGCCAACAGAAACAAAAGTGGAAAACTAACACTTTCCCCCTTCGAAGTCCATTGGGACAAAGCTTTCCTACACTTTTTAGTCAAACACTATTGCTTTAAGTAAAGTAGGGGGGAGATTGTAGATTTCACATTAGAACACAAGCAGCCTGTTTCCAGGATATCCCTGTGAGTCATACCTATTATGAACATAGAGGACGATAGGCCCCCAGGAGATGTCTGCATCCCCCAAACATGCTCCCAGAACCCTCTCTTCCTCTCCCTCATGCCATGGTTTAAGAAATAGTTGAATCCATATAAAAATGAAGAAGAAGAAGAAAACAAGTAACACAAGATTCCCGCATGGAAACCAGAAACAGCAGTGACAACAATAACGAGAAATGAGAAAAAGGTGCATAGGTAAGAAGTTCACAAGGAAAAGATAATATTTATAACAAATTGACATAGATATTAGAAAAATAATTCTCCATAGTCATAAAGATAATATGATTATTCTTTTTATTTTTTTTATTGTGTAACTATGTGAGAGTTTAATGAGTTATAGTTGACGAAGTGATACAAATATTATAGGTAATAGTCATTTTAACACTGATGAATTTTTATTTTGCAGGATCACTTTTTTTTTATTAGATCATAACTGTGTACATTACTGAATTTATGGGGTACAAGGTGCTGATTTTATATACAATTTATGGTTAACATAGTGTTCACCTCACTTATTTGTGTTTAGACATTTATACTCTACCATGAATATATTTGACATGTACCCTGCAATATGCACAGTAGGTGAGGTCCCACCGATTACCCTCCCTTCACCCGGCCTCCCTTCTACACTTTCCTCACCCTCCTCTTCTCTCCTCTTTATATTATATAAAATATAATTGTATTTTATCTTTCATATGAGTATATTGGGTACTTTTTCTATTAGTATTGAGTACACTGGGTATTTTTCTATTCTTTTTAGAAAACCACAAAGAGAAACCAGAGCTCAGATGCAATAAACTGAAAGAGGGGAAGAGGGTTGGAAGAGCAACAGAAAGAAGTAGAAGAGAAAAATGAAAGTATATATAGCTAGAAGTCACATGTAGTATAGACTAACTGTGATCAAAACCAAGTAAGACACATGGTAGACAGCTCAAGGAAAATGAACAGTGTGAAGTGGGAAAAAAATTATAAATATTTTTAACTGAAATGATAAATGTAGAAGACAAAGAAGATCCTACATGGCAAGTGCTCCTGGAAGGAAAAAAAAGAGGAAAGCATTTACAAAATAAAGACGGGAGCATGCAAAATGAAAGGAAATGCATGCCTGAGAAAAAGATCCTGAATAATTACAACAGTAAGACATAATTAAGCAAAGCAACTGAACTTCAAGTGTAAAGAAACAATCAAATGGACATTTAGCTAGAGAAAGGAAAGCACAGACAAAGATTAAAATAATTATGTCGGCCTTAGGCTGAAATCAAAGCAGGATGTTCATACCAAAAGACAGTGAAATAGTGTCAACACTTGTATCAATGAGATAAATTTATCTTAGATTTATTCTCAGCCAAGTTGTTCTTTAAGTATAAAAGAAGCATACAAACCTGAATCACCCACATAAGGCTTAAGTAAGACAAAAACCACTACACATACTAAACCACCCCTCTTCCTACTACACAGCAACATATTGGCTTTCAAGAAAAAAATCAGATGAACAATTGGGCAATGGAGAAATCACAGTGAGCACTTATTCTATTTAAATATAGAATATTTAAGAGAACTAAGGCTGAGAATTCATTTATGATACCAGAATAGAATTTAATATTATAACCATAAACAAACTAATGAGAATAGTAACAAAATGAGACAGGGGGATGTACAGGGGAGTCAAACGCATCTATCTTTCATGGAACATGATTGAGACACAGAATTAATATATGTATTTTTGAAGACTAATTATTTCAAGTTCTTAATATTTTCAATTATCTTTTACTTTTAGAGAGATCTTTTAAAAATGTATGATTCTTGTAGTGAATAAATTTTTACCTGAAATTGAGAAGTTTCTTTCATTTGTGTTTTGTTTCTTTTTAAAGTCAAACTGGTGAAATTTAATATTTTATAAGGTAAAATATTATGTAAAGGATAATGTGCGTTATTCTCCATTATTTCTATCCATCTATTCATCCATCCATTTTATCCATCTTTGTGACATATGTGTACACAAAGAAATATCACCAAATGCTGAAAGGGGTATTTCTGGTTAGTGGAATTTTAGGTGATTTCTTAATGGTATTACTTAACATACATTGCTTTCTGTGGTTTGAATTGCCAGTTTTAATGGTTTGGGGAGGTAGGGTATTGAAAGGAGGGGCCTTTTGCAGGTGCTGAGCCCTTGTGAGTAGATTGATGGCATTATAGAGGGAGTAGTTAGTTAGCACACAAGTGGGCTCCTGATAAAAATGGTGGGTCGGGCCTGATTTTCTCTGTTTTATGTACTTGCTTTTTATTTCTGCTCTTCACCCACCTGCCTTTCTACCATGGGATGACCCTTGCCAGATAACAGGCATTCTGCTCTTAAACTTCCCACTCTCTAAAAGTGTAGGTATATTTGACTTGTGGTTTTTTTTTTTGTTTGTTTGTTTTTTTTAAATATCACACCATCTGTGGTATTCTGTTCTAACAGCAAAATATGGAGTAAGGCACTGATTTAACAAATGCCTCCCAATCTCAGTGCCCTAACACAAAAAAGGTATAATTATCATTCTTGTCCTATGTCCACCACAAGTCTAACTTTGCCTATAATCGACCCTGAAGTCAATATTTTAGGATGTAACTATACAAGCCTCAGGGTCAAGACTGCCAGCAGTGGGAAGGGGCGGGGTAAGTGTCAACCACCCCCAGGGAGAAGTAGTAAATAATTTGAACAATAATAATATAGGCTACCTCAAGTGGAAAGTCATTCTTTGTTAAAGGAAATATACAATTCTCTGCATTTTGTCCCTGTGATCCAGAAGCTTTAAGGCAAGGGACAAATTCTTACTCTGCCTGATGAGAAATTTCTAGCTGTCTGACTTTCTTCCTTCCTTTATCCTGTACTACTTAACATGGTGTTTTCCATATACACATTCATTTTCCATATGTATATGTTCTCCATATACACATTCTCTTTCCTTCTTAATTTCCTCCAAAATAAAAATAGATTCTAGAAATCAACAGAAAAACATATGATTCACAAAGGGAAACAAATAAGACCATAGCATTCACCTCAAATAAATACAGAAGAACAATAAACATAAAAATATGCTCAACTGCTATTAAACAAATGTAAAATAAATTGGGATAATTTTCTCTGATTAAATTTGTCAAAATTTAAAAATTATGCTTTTCCAGCAATAGCACAAATATAGGGGAAGTGTGTATTGTTAATGTGAGTATAAATTGTTGTAATCACTTTGGAAACTATTTTTACAATATCTATAAAACATTTTAAAACATATCCATTTTGATTCAGAGTTCCATACCTAGTAAGATAACTATGCAGTGTGGTTAACAAACTATCCCATAATAAATTAACAAAGATCTATTCACTTTACCAGTTTGTAGAAAAAGACAAAAACAAAACAGGACAACCTAAATGACTGTAAAGAGTAAAACCTAGAACAATCTCAATGACTGTCATTAGAAGTGTAATATACAATGGAAGAATATGCTTTTACTTAAAATATTTATTAAACCTCCTCATGTGTATATGTAAAGATTTATAAGACGTATTAAAGGTGAAGAAAGAAACATACAAAGACACATTTATATGATGGCCTATACATAGAATTATTATATTTACTGAATAAAAATAGAATAAAATACAATAAAAATACAGCAGTGGTTATCTTTCGTGATGGGTGATAAGAGATTTTTACTATTTATATGTATATTTCTGTATATTTCTGAATTTTTAAAGCATGACTTCGATTTTTCTAAAATAAATCAGAGGGGTTATTTATATATGGGACTTATGGGTCAGTATCATGTGTGTGTTTTTTTTTTTTTTCTTTTTCCTATCTTTAAAAAGTTAATATATGTTATAAATATTAAAATGGGGTTATTATTTTGTCTGTTTTAAAATAGTATTCTTATTTGTAAAAATAAACCAGACAATAAAGAAAAAAAAACTATAAAAAAGAAAATAAAATTAGCATAGAATCCCACTACTTGAAACAGAGATTTTAAAAAATAATTAACATAAAGAAGAATTATCAGCATCAATCATGGCCCAACCATGTGAGGAAAGAAGTGATGACCACTATATCCCTGGATATTACCCATACTTTATACCTCCCCCAGCACAAAAAAATGGAGTGGAGTGGTGGGAGAAAGTATTTTCAATGTTACCATGTGGCTTTGCTGATAATACCTGAATCTAAGGCACAGATTTTATTTTCTGTAACCAAGTTTGTAAGAGAAACCATCACACTTAAAAGATGATACTCAGACTTTTATATTCTACATTTAATAGTATATTCTACATTTAATAGTATAGAATATAAAAGTCTGAACACAATAATTAAGAAATTGCCATGAAGGCTATGTTAACCAGTTTGATAAAAATATTTCAAACTGTATATAAAACCACCACATTGTACCTCATGATTGCATTATTGTATACAGCTATGATTTAATTTTTTAAAAAATTAAAAACAAAACAAAACACAGATGATACTCAGGTACAACAGCACATGTGACCACCACCCCGAAGTCTAGGGATTTCAGATAAATAAAGTTAATTATGAATAATACTGCTCATCTAGCCTATTTCAGAGAATACGGCAGTGGTTGTGTATTGCCAAGGAGAACTGCATTGCTCTTCCAACTGATCACAGATACGCTAGGGACTGCTCCGCCCCAGTGTTTCTCTTAGGAACATCTAACCCAGCAATTCTTCAGTTAGCTAGAGTACAACCAGTTTAGCTTCTTTCCCCTGCAATTCAAAACAGTAATTTAAAACAGCAACATATTAAGTTGTAATCAGTCATTACGACCATAGTATTGATATGTTTATAAATTCCTTTTCAAAAATTATAGAACATTAGATGGAAAGAAATAATAAAGCTAAAGGAGATGATATTGGTTATTATAAGTAGGAAAGATTTGGGGTATATTTTGGTCACCATATTTCTATCTTTGGCATTATTATACAGTATATTTGATTTTTTTCTGACAAATGAATGTGCTTTATTGTAATTATGACTATGCCTTCTAATGTCTGCCTTTATTATGTTCATACTTTCATTAACTTTCCTTTACCTAAGCAAGTAGAAAAGTAATTATAATAATGCAGTTTTATTTTAAGCTCTACATTGTGCTGACAGTGAATCCTCTAAGTCCACTGCTTCGGCAAATGAAAATGATGGTCAAGAGAAACATACTGAATTAGGATTGGTGGGAGGATAGCCAGCCCACCCACTGGGTAAATGTGACCACCACCCAAAGTCTAGGGTTTTCAGATAAATAAAGATAATTATGAATAATACTGCTCATCTAGCCTATTTCAGAGAATATGGCAGTGGTTGTGCATTGCCAAGGAGAACTGTTTCTGTCTGCATGTATTCTGGTGTTTCACTCTGAAGCTTTACATATATGTGACGTGCAGAAACTAAAGACAGGTTTTGCTGCACCATGCTGACAGAATTCACTGCAAAGGCTGCTATTCTAAACAAAATCATCAGGAGTGGCATGAAATTACATTTCAATCTGATGCCAGAAGTGCAAAAGCAATTCAAATATGCATGGCATTTCTAAAGACCAGACTTATATAGTCATAAATATGAAATGCTAACAACCAGCATGATTTAATTGGTTGAATTTTTTTCCATGAAATTATTTGAGACTTTTTCAAAGGTCTTTGTTTTTCTATTATTTGTCATGAATAATTTTTATTCCTAAGTATAGGTTTCTCCATGTTGTTAGGAAATACTGGCTTTGGGGAGACAAATTAACTCTCTCATTTATCCTACTGAAAATAATGAAATGAAATATGCATGTACTTTCTTCCTTTGTATGCTTCCCCTCAATCCCCTTCAACTTGACTCCTCTGTTTCTGTACCTAACATCCTCAGCTGCTGAATCCTCCCCTGCCTGAAACTGGTAACACATCACTCTGGCAGTGATATGACATGAACCCCAAGTTTCCAATCTCTCTGCCTTACAAAAAGGTCCCCCTCATGTTAAAAGGACAAACAGCCTACCTGGTTTCTTGTACCCTTAATGAATCCCCAACAATAAAAAATAATAATAAAATAACAAAAACAAAACAAACAAAACAAACAAAAAAAGGACAAATAGCTTATTTTGTCTAGTAATGACAAAATTGTGAACAAAAGATTTAACCTATTATTCTTCTGTCCTGTTACTGTTGTGATGATATTGTGTAAAAAGCTACGCCTGTTTCTCTTGGTTTATAATGATAAGCATTTCTATTTCTTATTCACAGATCTAAAGATTCTCCCTTAGGATAGGCTGAGGTTGGCTCTCAGTTATAGTTAAGTTTATATTTCTTTCTCCTAACTCATTTGGGGGCTCAGGCTAAAGGGAAGGGACAGTGGCTTTCTGGGACATTGACTTCTTACGACAATCACAGAAACATAAGAGGCCAAACCAAATTGTGCAAATACATTTAGAGCCTTTGCTTTCATTGTGCCCATAAGTCTTTTGTTAGTGAAAGCAAATTGCATGACCAACCTCCATATACATGGGCAGGGGAATATACTTCTCTCATAATAATGTAGTACGAAGTCACAGGCAGAAAAGAAGTAAAGAATTGAGAATCTGTCTCACTTTCAAGAAAATATATTTTCTTTTTCATGGGAATTTAAGAAATAATACTGTGGCGTAAGGGAAATAGAATTTGTATTGGTACAAAATGTTGGCATCATTGTAATTTGAAATATTCCTCCAACCACCTCTTACTTTGAATCTAATGAAGCCTATGAATTACATCCCACAGATATAATTCATCAGTGTCATCAATCATAAATAAGAATAAAATCTAGTGCTTACTATGTGCTAGGCACTGTTTTAAGTACTTTGTATATGTTAACCCACTTAATTATCACAGTAACTCTGTAAGTTAATGACTATTCTTATATTTTTGATGTGTTAATAAAGTGAGGCATAGAGGGATTTTTCAGTCTGCCCAAAGACACACATTTCATAAGGTGTGCACTCCAGTTCCAGATCCTAAACTACTGACTGAGAGAATGAATATGCAAAAAGACAATGTCCAGACTACGTAGAAAAATAGAGGAACTCTGACCTACAATCGACCTAGAAAACCAATGAATTACTAGTGACAGCCAGTCAGGAAGCCAATATGTTATAAGTCAGATTTGGAGGAGGTCTGACTGTTAGCTAAAGTAGCAATCCAAGAAATCAAACAGTAACTAATAATAATCAGGTCAAAAAGCCAGGACTTGAGTAATAATTGATAACTTAATTTCTGTCTCTGCTTCTAATTGAGGACAATCAGAGAAAGCCAAATATGTGCTTTACCAGTCACAAAAGATGCTCCATTTTTAGTTAGCCAGCCTACGACTTACCCAGACAAGAGCCTCCAATCAGGGCATACCTGAAGACTTCTCTCTTTTCTCACCATAAAGCTTACCAACATCTATGCTTATCTTTGAATTTCTGCCAAAACACAAATCTCTGACTACATTCCTATAGCAATCTCTGAATAAATAACTTTTGCTTTTCTGATTTTAGTTGGTCTTCATTTATTTTTAAATAGCTATAGCAATTTATCATATTTAATAAAATAGATTTTGTGAATTGTATATCTATCATGGAATAAGGCTATAATTATCTCTCCAAAAAAGGCTGATAATTGGCTCTTTTAAGGACTCAATTTAGCAATATGGTCTTTCTAATACTTAATATTTAGAGAAGTATATGTATGTATCTACAGAAAGTCTAAATCAACAATGTTCATAATGAAAATAAAAGCAATAACAAAAACAATAGCTATTTTATTAAGCATTTGTAAGTACCAAACATATTATTAAATCCATTGTTTAGATTAGTTTGTTGCTAACTCACTACTGAAATTATCCTCATTTTACAGATAGAAAATTAAACTTTAAAAAGAGTAAACAACTTATTGGTTCTTACACTGCTTGGATATTGCACAAACAAGGCCTAACATTGACATTTTAACTCCAAAATTCAAGTTCACTGATGCTTAATTCAATGCATGGTATATAGTAGAAATTCAACTTACTCAATACTTATAGAATAAATAGAATTAATTACTGGCTATTCAATTACCAATACTTAGTTAAAACCGATACTGACCATGAAAACATTCATCAACCCCCTTAGAACTTCCTTAAGCCTTCCTTGGATTCTCTTTTTCTACATGCATCTTATTTATGTTCACCTACACTTGCTATATGTATAACCAGATTCCCCATTTAGATAAGAACATCTTAAGAACAAATAATGTTCTGCTTTTTGTCCTGGGTTTGGTTTAACAGTGTGCATGTTGTGAATACTGAATCAATGCTGCGGAGAAACAAGTCCAAGATTCTGTGTTCTCTTATTCTGTCTGTGCCTAGTGAATGAATCTGCCAGTCACTATTGGTATTTGTAGCTCTGGTGTCTCACCAAACCAAATCCAAATATATGCTATCTTCCAATTAAGCAACCATCAGATCTTAGCCAAGAGGTACGTAAAACATGAACATTTTGGCTAGGAAGTAAGTTCCTGACAACCAAGTGTTGAGAATACCTGTAGCAATTAAGTGTTTTTAACTCTTCAACAGAACAGTTAAGGGGACTGTAACCTTGAGCACAGGTGAGTTAGAAGGCACAGCTCATTTTCTCCAAAGTATTTAAGATCCACTGTAAAGAGACCATGAAGTGATTGGACTTACAATAAATATTAATGATAAATACTAAAGCTGTGATATGAGGAATGTAATCAAGTAAATAAAAAAATGTTTTAAGGAGTGGCCCAGTGGCTCAAAGGAGTAAGGCGCCAGCCCCATATGCTGGAGGTAGTGGATTCAAACCCAGCCCTGACCAAAAACTGTAAAAAAAAAAAAAAAAAAAAAAAAAAAAATTTCTTTTAAAGGCATCCAAAGAAATGGATGTACCTGGCACTTACCTCCTCCACAAATGGTGAGGATATAATCACATGTTGGATAAAATACTCAAGAGAGACGCTGGAATTCAGCATGAAAGCGACAGGGAATCTCTGAGGTATGGAAAGAGCAGGAAGTGAAGCAGCCCTTCTGGCTAGGACTGCCTTCCAGCCAGGAGAAGGTGCCCAATGGCAGGAAAAGGCAAAGGATCCACAGCACTACATTCTTACCCTACAACTGTAGCCCTGGGAGAGTCCATCAGCCCTCACTGGTTCTGAGACTTAGTACAGGGTACTGCCTAGAGTCCACATTATAGCACTGTTCCAGAGAGGGAGCTCATGCAGCCCCTCTACCCCACCCTATGATGCCCTAACAGCTGCACCACTGTGCCAGTGAGAGGGCCCAGACCCTACCATGCTACATCTTGCTCTTGGGACCCTAAAGGTCCTCATCTCCACACCTCTGGAGCACTTCTGACACCCCCTATCCACACAGAGGGCTACAGTGATTGGTACCAGATAGACCCAGTGATGTGGCTAACCCTAGCCTTCTAGCCCGTGCAGTGTTTTACACTGCAGGGAATGGGTAGTACAGCACACCAGAAAGACTGCCTTTGGGACAAAGGGGATAAAGTGAGAGTTCCCCAGAGGCTGAGAGCCACCTTACAGTACCACTGCCTCCACCAGTGGTGGGCTGCTGTGCATCTGAATGCACCTCCAGGAAACCTGGAAACTGGCCTGTCTAGGCATTTTCCTATGGCCTGAGGACAGGATGCTCCACCTGCTATCACTGCTCAGGTACCTGGGGATGGGTCTATGGCACTTACCATCACCAGCACCCATGCAAGCATCAGTGGCCCTAAGAGCATGCCTGCTCAGCCTGCTGCCATAACTGCCACTGCCACCCACTGTGTATGCCACTTGGGGGCCTAGGGACTGGCACACAAAGCCACAAAGCCCACCATTCAGCATACCATTCAGAGTCCTGAGTATTGACACACTACACAATCGCCTCTACTGATGCCAGATATGCTGCCAGGAGCCTGGGGACTCACCTGTCTGCCAAGATCACTGTTGCAACTCTCAGCACTCAAACAAGCAGCTTAAAGCCCAAGAACAAGGCTTGACAAAACCCACTGTCACCAGTGCTTGCACTGTCTCTCATATGAACTGATAGATGCCATCTTGAGGGAGGGCCCAAGGATCTGCCTGCTTACCCCACCATTGCTACTGCTCGTTCTCGAGCACTGGTCCATCTGGCATCCCTGTCCCCAACAAAGCTTTACCACAGCTTCCACAAACCACAGCCCAAACCACTGAGGAACTCATGGACACCACTGATGGTGATTACAACCAAATAATTCTTCCAAAGACTAAACTACTATGCACTCCCAGAACCAAAGCCAAAGCACTTCATCCAGTAACAGTCTTTCCCTATGAAACCCAATCCATAAAGTTGAAAGAAGTGACCATTATACAAGATGTACAGATATCAATGTAAGGAAAAATGAAAATGCAAGGAAACATAACACCTCTAGAAAAACACACTAACTCTCTTGTTACAGATTGCATCAAAAAAGGAAGTGTACAAAATGACTAAAAAAGAATGCAAAATAATGGTATTAAAGAAACTAAGTAAAATACAAGAGAACACAGATAAATGATACAAAGAAATAAGAAAAACAAATCATTATCTGAATGAGAAATTCAACGAAGGATGGATTACAGAGGATTAAACATCATAGTTACTACAATAGCCACCAATATCATAACTCATCTGAAGAATTACTGAGAACAAGACATTCGGCTGGCAAGCCTGGAAATCTCATGTGATTTGAAAAACAAGCCACCAAGTAACTCAGTAATCCTGGAGGACCAAAGTTTAGTCCTGTAGTAGTAAGGCTAATGTTAAACATTAAGCATTTTATGGCAGTTCCTTGAAGGATTAGTGGGGAAAATTGCATGTAGTATTTTTGGAAATCATTTCCCTTACCACCCTTGAAGATTATTTCTTTGAGTACATACTCTCTTGGCACCTATGAGATCTTTTCCCTGAGCATGCAGCCCCTGCATGTCTTTGCTTAGTAATCTTTCCACCCAATTTGTATCTTCTCAATAAAAGGACTCTGCGAGAAGTGCTGGGGCTATCCTGCACCTACGGTTAGCCTCACCTCTTGCAGTATGTACAGTCAATCCGTGTCTCGCATGATTATTTATGTGGTCACAACAATAGAATTATTAAAAGGAACAAAACCGCTACAAAAAGCCATCAAACCACAGTGATAAATAGTAAGAGAAGAAAGGAACACAGAATATACAAAACAACCAAAAAATGATTCACATGTCAGGAATAAATCACTTATAAATAATGACCATGAATGCAAATAGATCAATTTCTCCAATTAAAAGATACAGACTGACTTAGTACATCAAAAAAAAGTGGTCCAACTATATGCTGCCTACAAATAACTCACTTCGCCTGTAAAGAAATATATAGATTAAAATGGAGGTATAGAAAAACATAAGTATGGAAACAAAACCCCAAAGCAATCAGGAATGGCTATGCCTCTATCAGATAAAACAGATTTTAAATAAAAACAGATTTTAAATAAAAGGAGATAATGAAGGTCATTATATAATAAGGAGATTAATTTAGCAAGCAGATATAATAATTCTAAATATATATGCACCTAATCCTGGAGAACTCAGATATATGAAGGAAATATTATTAGATCTAAAGGGAAAGGGAGAAGCCAATACAATAATATTAATAGCTAGGAACTTCTATACTTCATTTGGCATTACAGACAGAAAATCAAAAAAGAAACATTTGATTTAAAATGAATTTTAGAGCAAATACACCTTACAGATATTTAGAAACCACTTTATGCATCATCAGCAGAGTACACATCTTTTCAATAGTATGTGGAACATTCAGAATAGGCCATACATTAAACCACAAAACAAATATCAACAATTTTTTTAAAAATCCAATTTATATCAAGTATCTTCTCAGACCACAATAAAACTAAATATCAATTATAATAGGAAAATTGGAAAATATACATATAAATCAAAATTACATAACATGATTTTTAATGACTATTTAGTCAATGAAGAAGTTATGAAGGAAATTAAAAATTTCTTTCTTTTTTTTTGGGGGGGGGGACAGAGCCTCAAGCTGTCACCTTGGGTAGAGTGCCATGGCATCACAGCTCACACAACCTCCAACTCCTGGGCTTAAGCGAGTCTCCTGCCTCCACCTCCCAAGTAGATGGGACTACAGGCACCCACCACAACATCCGGCTATTTTTTGGTTGCAGCCATCATTGTTGTTTGGCAGGTCCAGGCTGGAATCAAACCCGCTAGCTCAGGTGTATGCGGCTGGCGCCTTAACCTCTTGAGCCACAGGTGCTGAGTCGGAAATTAAAAATTTCTTAAAACAGAAAATTTCTTAAAAAAAAAAAAAAAAGGAAACCTAATTAACATGTGTATATGTAAAAGAAACATTGGAAAATATACATATACATCAAAATTACATAACATGCTTTTTAATGACTATTCAGTCAATGAAGAAGTTATGAAGAAAATTAAAAATTTCTTAAAACAAAAATTTCTTCAAAATAAGGAAACCTAATTAACATGTGTATATGTAAAAATAAAAATAAAAAAAAAATTTTAAAACAAATGAAAATAGAAACACAACATACCAAAACTTGTCAGATATAGCAAAAGCAGGTCTAAATGGTAAGTTTGTAGCAAAAGAAAAAAAAAATAGAAAGATTTTAAATAAACAATCTAACAATGCATGCCAAGGAACTAGAAAAGCAAAACATAGTGAAAAGATCAGAGCAGAAATAAGCAAACTAGAGACCAAAAAATATACAAAGTATTAACAAAAGTATTAACAGTTGGTCTTTTAAAAATGATAAACATCAATAAACCTCTAGAATTTAGATAGACTAACCAAGACAAAAAAATCCAAACAAATAAATTCAGAAGTATAGAAGGAGACGTTACAATTGATATCGCATAAATACAAAGAATCATTGAAGACTGTTAGGAACAACTATATGTAAAATATTGTAAAACCCCAAGGAAATAGATAAATTCCTACATACACACATCCTACCAAGATTAAAGCAAGATGAGACAGAAAATCTCACAAACCAATAATAAGTAATGAGATTGATCATATATCTAAATCTTCCAAAAAGGAAAAACTCAGAACCAAATGGCTTTACTGCTGAATTCTACCAAACTTATAAAGCACTAACATTAATTCTTCCCAAACTATTCCAAAAAATTAAAGAGGAGAAAATTCATCCTAATTCACTCTATAAGGCTAGCACACCCTATGACCAAAACCAGACAAGTACAAAGAAAACAAACAATAACAACAACGAAAAAGAAACAGGCTGATATCCTTGACAGATGTAATCATAAAAATGCTCAACCAAATTCTATAAAACTGAATCCAACAACCCATCAAAAACATAATATACTATGATCAAGTTGGATTTATCATAAGGATTCAAGGATGGTTTAATGTACACAAATCAATAAATGTGAAACTTCACATCCACAAAATAAAGGACAAAGAACATATAATCATATCAACAGATACAAAAAAAAAAAACGCATACAATATCAACATCCCTTCATAATAAAAACCTCAACAAATTAGGCATAGACGACAATCCCATTTACAATAGCTAAAAAAAAAATAGAATTTTTTTAGAAATAAATTTAACCAAATAAGTAAAAAATCTCTTCATTGAAAACTCTGAAACACTAATGAAAAAATTTGAAGAGGATGCAAATGGAAGGACATCTCATGCTTATGAATGGGGAGAATCAACATTGCTAAAATTATTAACTATGCAAGATAATCCACAGAATCTAGTCCCTCTCAATATGCCTGTAATATTTTCACAGATAGAAAATACAATCATAAAATGTGTATGGAACCAGAACAGATCAGAAATATCCAAAGCGCTATGAAGCAAAAGGAACAAAGTGGAAGGCATCAGATTACCTGACTTCAAAATATACAAGAAAACTTTGGCTAACAAATTAATGTGGTATTGGTATATAAAGAGACACATATACCAATGGACCAGAATGTAGAACCCAGAAAATATCAGTTCTACATTTAAAAACCGATTTTTGACAAATGCACCAACATCATACATTTAGGAACAGACACTCTCTTTGATAAATGGTGTAGGGAAAATAAGATATCCATATGGAGAAGAATTAACTAGACCCACATTTTTTTTTTTTTTTTTTTTTTTTTTTTTTACCATATATGAACATCAACTCAGAATGGATCAAAGACTTAAAAATAACACCTGAAAGTGTAAAACTGCTGGAAGAAAACACAGGGGAAATGCTTCAGGATATTGGTCTAGGGAGACAAAGATTTCATGATTAAGACTTCAAAAGTATGGGCAACAAAAATAAAAATGGACAAGTGGGACTATATTAAACTAAAATGCTTCTGCACAGACAAGGAAACAAGAGTGAAGAGACAAACACTAGAAAGGAAGAAGATATTTGCAAACCTGACAAGATGACTAATATCCAAGATACACAAGGAATTCAAGTAACTCAAGGGCAAAAATACATATGATCCCATTAATAAGTATACAAAGTATCTAAATAGATGTTTCTCAAAAGAAGACATACAAATAGCCAACAGGTATGTGAAAAAATACTCAACATCACTAACCATTAGTAAAATGGAAATCAAAACCACAATGAGATGTCATCTTACCTCAGTTAGAATGGCTGTTACCAAAAAGACAAAATATAACAAATGCTGGTGAGGATCTGGAGACAAGGGAAGTTTTATACACTGTTTTATACACTGTTGGTAGGAAGTTAAATTCATAAACTCCCACTGTGGAAAATAATATGGATTTTTTTAGAAAACTAAAAATATGACTACTGTATTATCTAGCAATCCAACTACTTTGTATTTATACACAGGGAAAAAAAATCAGTACGGGAAAAGGATACCTGCATCCCCATACTTACTGCAGCAGCATTTACAATAGCCAAGATTTGGATTCAACTCAATGGACAAAAGGATAAAGAAAAATTAGCCTATATACACAGTTATTCAGCCATAAAAATAATAAAATCCTGTCATTTTCAGCAACATAGATGGAACTGAAAGTTCTTACATTAAGTGAAATGAAACCAGGCACGACAATATTACATAATCTTACCCACATGCAATAGCTAAACAATTGATCTCATGGAGGTAGAAAGAGGAATAATAGATGTGGGATAGAACATAGGGATAAAAGTGCAAGGCACTGGGGACAGAGTGATCTGGGAAAAAGCCAAGCATCACTACTGGCCCTGAGTACTAAAAGCAATATTCCCTAGACACAGTATATTGTCTCAGCCCTAAGTCATATTTAGCAATGATAAGCAAAAGGCAAGACAGAAGTGCAGTAAACAGAATGTGTTAAGAGTTCAATCATACTGTTAAAGATAAACTCTTTGTTTTTTATTTTATTTATTTGTATTAAATCACAGCTGTGCACAATAATGCAATCATGAGGTGTAACGTGCTGGTTCCATATACAGTCTGAAATATTTTCACCGAACTGTTTAACATAACCTTCATGGCATTTTCTTAATTATTATGTTCAAACCCTTATACTCTACATTTAGTAAAATTGACCTGCACTCTTCCAAGAGGCACCCTAGGTGTAGACCTACCAATCACCCTCCCTCTACCCTTCCTCCCCCTGTCTTCCCCTCCCGTGCCCCCTTGCCCATATTCTTGTACTAAGATTGGATTATAGCCTTCATATGAAACCTATAAATTAGTCTCATATTAGGGCTGAGGACATTGGGTACTTTTTCTTCCATTCTTGGGATACTTTGCTAAGAAAAATATTTTCCAGCTCCATCCATGTAAACGTGAAAGAGGTATAGTCTCCATCTTTCTTTATGGCTGCATAATATTCCATGGTGTACAAATACCACAATTTATTAATCCATTCATGAGTCAATGGGCACTTGGTTTTTTTCCATGACTTAGAAATTATGAATTGGGCTGCAATAAACATTCTGGTACAAATATCTTTATTATAATGCAATTTTTGGTCTTCTGGATATATACCTAGTAGAATAATTATAGGATCGAATGGCAGATCTATTTTTAGATCTCTAAGTATTCTCCAAATATCTTTCCAAAAGGACTGTGTTAGCTTGCACTCCCAGGAACCAGGCAAGGTTGCCCATTGTCACCACGACAAAGGTTTAATAACCACAATCCACAGTGAACTCAAATGTATTAGCAAAAAAAGAACAAGTGATCCCATCTCAGGGTGGGCAAGGGACTTGAAGAGAAACTTCTCCGAAGATGACAGGCACATGGCCTACAGACATATGAAAAAATGCTCATCGTGCATAATCATCAGAGAAATGCAAATCAAAACCACTCTGAGATATCACCTAACTCCAGTAAGATTAGCCCACATCACAAAATCCCAAGAGCAGAGATGTTGGCGTGGATGTGGAGAAAAGGGAACACTCCTAAACTCTTTGTTTTTCAATCTTCACTCTCTTTAAAACTTTCTGCTGTGCTGGATTTTTTTATGCCTGAGATTTCAATAAAAGCCTATGGAGATCATTGGGAAAAGCTGCACCCTTGTTTCTCTGTGTGGAGGGCTTGCTGGTGTTGGCCTTCCTGGATCCCTCAGTTCAACGCATATGGACTGAGTAGCAGCAACAAATAGATACCAGAGGCCAGGAAGGGTTGGGGGCTGGGATGAAGAGTTTGGTTAATAGCTGCAAACATACAGTTAGATGGAAGGTTTGGTAGCATAATAGGTGTTTGGTAGCATAAAAGGTTGACTATAATTTATTGTGCATTTTAACACGTCTAGAAGAGAAGATTTAGAATGTTCTCAACAGAAAGAAATGGTCAATATTTGAGGTGGTGGATATCCTAAATACCCTGGTTTGATTATTACACATTTTATCCACATGTCAAAGAATCACACACATCCTGTAAATATATATCATTATTTATTAATTGAAAAGACTCTGAAGACATGTATGATTTTATTAAAAAAATGGCTATGGGTTTAATTAAGGGCAGGGGAGAAAAGAACATGCCAATCTTAAGGAACTGTGTGTCCAAATGCAGAGCAGGAAAAAGATGACATACAGAGGTGCACAAATAGATAAGCTTAGTAAGAGAAAGGGATTTCTGCAAGGAAATAGTGGCACTCATTTCTATTGTGCCTTTACTGTACAAGAAGAATGTGTGACCTTGAGTGCAAGATCAGAGACTAATGGAAAATACTACAAATGCTTATTTTGAAACCAAAACTTCAAAATGGCAGCTCTACAATTTACATTTTTTAGGGGATGAATTATCATGACCAAATGCCATTTTTCTTTGTATGTGATGATATCTGTTTGTGTGACAACATGACATTTTATAAACACATCATACCATTCTGTACTTTTCAGAACGGAATGGGCTGTCTACCCCCTTCCTTTCTTAATATCTCATTGCTTTACTCTTCTCAATGAATTATTCACTCTCACAAAGAATTATATGCCAAGCTTTTTTTTTCTCTTCCCAAATAAGGTGATGAAAAAAATAAAATCTATCTTTTAAACCAATGAACTGCCAGTCCTCTTTTCGGAAGTCTCACAGTTCATATTATCGTAAAACTGGGAGGATTTTTTGCAGCTCTCTGCCATTTGCTAATACTGAGATTATCCTTAATTATTCCTTCTCCCTCTTTCTTTATATGTGGGTTATGACAATTCTTATATCAAGCATCTTCCTATAATTGTCTCCACTTTTGTTACCTGGATGCGTTTCCAGTCCAGAATATGTACACATCTCAAGAATATGAAAATCCATGAGAAATTTTCACAGATCTAGCAGTGTGCTATTAAAGTTCTTGTCTTAAGGAACAGAGACAATCTAAACACTGGAGAACCAGCCACAGTGGGCTTCCCTGTTCATACAGCCTAGGTAGCAGAATGGAATCCGAGAGGTCATTGGGGCAAGTGGATAATGGTCTATAAAGAGACTCACTCAGCAGTTCTTAATAACTGACTTTTTCACAAAGCCCTGTGTGACATACAAGGTACTATGAGGGTACAAGGATAGCAAGGATACTTTTATTCCATCAAAAACTGATAGTCCAACAGTTAAGATCAGAGGATAATAACAGAGAGTTATGGGTATTGTAAGAAAAGTATATAACAAGGGCTATGAGAGTTAAAAACAGAGGGGAATTATTTTTCACTGGCCAAAAGCCAATCATGCTTTGTGAAAAATGCAGTATTTGACCTGTGTTGTAACGTTAGGCAGAAAGCATGTAGGGATGCACCTGCATGAGCAGATACTCTGAGCCATAAAGAATTAGCCAATATCAACTGTCATAGTCAAATCATGTTTGTTATTATTCTTAGGAATAATTTAACTTCATTGTACCTGATCCCAAGGATCTCAACCAATAAATAGCAATAATATAAAATGACCTGTTTGAGTAGGTCGATTTCAAGGTTCTACTTTTGTGCTTTTATTATTTACAAACATTTCATTCATTCAGATAATTGCAGAAAAATAACCCCCTAAAACAGTTAAATAAGTAATGAAGCCCAAAGTTCCTTTCTGCTGCAATGTTCTAGCATCCTTTCCTTGTAAATCTTAAGTTCGCCTTAAGACTCTTAACAGACCTTTAGTCAGCATGAAATGTGACTGTAATTGTAAAAGTAACCATAAAAGAAAGAAAATATCAGCTTCCTATATATGCTATTCTAAAATAGAAATACTTAGGTGTGGAGCAATCTCAACTGTAGATGCAAAGATTCCATAAGGACACTATCTAGCTGTGGGCACTTTTGTTTCTCTTGTGTTACATTATTAAATTATATGTTGTATATTATAAAGTAGCCTGCATTTTTTTATTTCAAATTTTCTAATACATAAGAAAAAAATTAACCTTGCAATAGCTCTGATTCTAGGTGCTCAAACCACCCCTTTTATTATTAGTTATTTTAATTTGTGCAACATGTGTTAGGTCACTGACAAGCAGTCCAAGTTTTAATTTAAATTGAGTACAATCTGCACAGAGCACTGCCTCAATTGGTAATCAAAACACCATAATTTCCTAACGTATGTGTATTTCTGAGTGATAGATTACCTCTGGTCCACCCATCACAACCAATTTAAGCAGAAACTTACTCCTATTATTCCATATGTTATTAAACTTACCACCCGAGACACAAAATTTAATGTTAATTGATTATTATCTAAACACAATGTGTTGTACCAGAGTGGTGTTCATTTGTCAATGTTTCTAAAGCATTCTGCACATGTTGTGAAGGTGGAAGCAACATTTGGGATTTTTTTTTTTTCACTCACATAGAATTACCATTACAAAGAAGCAAAAATATGAGAAGCAATTTATTTCAACAGACATAAATTAATCAATTTCTTGGTATATGTTTCACAGAAAACCTATTTCCTATGAAAAAAAATGGCCCAGAGGAAGCTGAAAGGTATGTTAAAAGTTAATTTTTCTAATGCTAACATGAAATACTGTCACATTAAAAAAAAAAAAAACAAAAAAACACAAAAAACTTTAAATGAAATTCAGAAGTAACAAAAACTACGTGTGCCGTTTGGCTAAGAGCTGCTTCGGAGGCCTCAAAATTATAGTAATTTTCAATCCTGAGGTTTTGTTTTTTAAATTTATATTTTAAATAACAGCTAAGTACATTTTATGAACTGCATCACTAAGAAGCCATCTGTACATTTTTATATAGGCCACTTAAATTTTGTTAAATTTGTCAGTTGCTAGGCTGTGATTCTCAAATCATTGAAAGGTAGCTGTCCAAACCAAAAGTTACTGTGGCTGTAGGCAAACACATACCAAATGCCTGTTGTGGCTATAATAGGCACTCAGAGAAAATACAAGCATAAAACAGTTAAGAGCTTGTGTCTACATATCATGGAAACATCACATCAATGTGGAAGATTCAGTTAGTCAATTATGCAAATGATTTCATGAGTTAGGGCCTACAAATGTTGGAAGGTTAACATTACTTTTCACGTAGATTTACAGATAGTTATTTGGTAAAGGTCATGGACTTTCCTGCCTATTGCCCAAATACACATACCTGAGAGTTTTCGGATGGTTTTCCTTTTTACTGGAAGAGGTAACGATTTTATACAAAGTTAGCCCAGGCCAGGTACATTATTCTTAGACTAGCTTGTACTTATGTGTAACTGAACAGACATCAGCAATCAGCAGAATTAGGCCCTCAGCTTGCCTATGAAGTGTGCTCTTATTCCATCAGGGATAAATGCCCAACTAACTGTATCTTTAAGCCTAAGAACACTGTTGCAGGATTTCTGACCTGGACCTCAGTCCCAATTAAAATTTTGTATTTGTGTGGCAAGGAAGTTTTAGTCCAGGATTCTGTGAAAACTGTTTCTTTTAGTTGAAAGTACTCATGACCACCTTTAGTGAAGCAATTTCATCCAAGTTTTTCCTTTGTCTTCTTCCATTATATCATTTCTTATAATTTTTAACATTACTTGTAGATAAAGCATTTAATTATGATTGGTAAAACAGCAACGACACACAAGAAGTAATCTATGTTGACACTAAATACGTATATATGAATATTATATATGTTTATATATGCATATTTTCCTGAACTATTTATATTGTGACCCCTACATACTCTGGTGAATAATTCTTAAGAACAAGGACAAGTCTTATACAACTACTGAATGACTGCCAAAATGATGGAATTAACATCAATACATGTACAATACTATTATCTAATCTTCAGCCCATATATTTTGCCACATTCTCCTCCAATAACGTATTTTATAATCATCTCCCACCCACAAATTTCCTTCTAAGATCTACTCCAGGGTCATGCTTTGCATTTAGTTGTTATGTCTTGTTGTCCCTTTAGTTTGTTAATTTCTTAGATTTTTTTTTTTCTTTCGTAACTTTTGCATTTTGGGAGCGCATGGGCTAATTATTTTGTGGTGCGTTTGGTCTAAGTTTTTCACTCGATTAATTTCAGGTCATGAGTTTTAGGAGTAGGTATAACAGAGAAGTGATGTCATCTTCACTTTCCAGGAAGTGTAGGATATGAATTTGTTCCATGACTAGTGACGTTAACTTGGATCACTAGCTTAAGGTGGTGTCTGATAGGTGTGTCCATCAAAAAACTCCTTTCTTTATAATTAATGGAAATTTTGTGAAAAGATAGTTTGACTCTATAAATATGCTGTTCCTTCCATCAAACTTTTACTTACTAGATTTAGCAACCCTTGATGATTCTTAACTGACTCAATTTTTACTCTGATGGTGGCCAAGTGGTGAATTTCTTATACATTTATTAATTGACATTTTATTGCAGAAAAGAGCCTTGCTTTCTCCATTTGCCTATGTATTTAATTATATCATAGATTCATGGACTAATTTTAATTTAGTGAGTTGTACTCTGTGAAATCCTAGACACGGACTGCTCAATTTCTCTCAAGAGAATCTGTTCTGAGGACATGTCTATCTAACAGGCTCCAGTTGCTATAGATCCACCACAAAGTTTACCCCAAGGCCATGGTGTCCCAGAGCTTCTCCTGGTCAATGCCCGGGCATGGCAGGGTATTAGAATTGGGCTATTTATGCCCAGTGAAGTATTGCTATAAAGGGGCAATCCTTCTCTAGGCCTCCTGTTAGCCGGCTCAAGATGGGTACATTGCACACTTTCTGGGTAAAGGACACACCTATAACTTCGACTTGAAATATACAAAAGCAAACTTTGTAACCAAAATGCATTGACCCCCACAATACTGTGATGTCAAAAAAAGGGGGGGGGAGAAAGACATTCTCAAAACAGCACTACGAACAGCAGCTCTTCCCATCGAATCCTCTCTTGCTCCTTCTCTGCCTTTCTAGGAGTCAGTCCTCATTGCATTTGGAGCTTTCCCGACTACCTTTCTTCCTTCTCTTTATCTTTTAAAGG
The DNA here is from genome assembly GCA_963574355.1 of Loris lydekkerianus. NCBI lineage: Eukaryota > Metazoa > Chordata > Mammalia > Primates > Lorisidae > Loris > Loris lydekkerianus. The sequence goes on along the minus strand of CAUYPK010146471.1, from coordinate 63,252 downwards.
ACTTTCCATGAATAAATCTATTGTATGTCCAATTCTGTGTCTGTGTCCTTTTTTTTTTTTTTGGAGGAAACAAAGTGACACATTCTCCTATTATCCTTATTGATTTTGTTGCTCAGATTACCCCAGATTTGCCCAGTAAGGGCTGCTTCCGATGGCTTCTGTGTCTTTTTTCCTCCTTTACTTTTTTACTCTGAAGTAATTTTAGGGTCACATAGAAGTTTGCTTAAAAAGTTGATCTCCTGGCGGTAAAGAATAAAATCATAGATATCAGAGACTATAAAGGGTGTATATAAGCAGGAGCTGGGAAGAAGGGCAGTTGGTTAATGGGTACAGACATACGGTTAGATAGAAGATGTGAATTATAATTTTGGGTAGCAGAGTAAGGTGACTATAGCTAGGAACAATGTTTTACATATTTCAAAGTACTTAGAAATGTTGAAATGTTCCCAACAGTTAGAAATGAAAAGTACCCAAGGTGATGGATACCCAAAATACCCATAGATTCTATGCATGTAACAAATTATCACATGTACACTAAAAATATGTAGAGTATTATGTATAAAAAAAATATAAAAAGCTCTTGCTGTGTACTCTTCATCTACCTTTTGTCAATGATAATATTTATGTAACTATAATGCAGCTATCAAAACCAGAATGTAAACATTAGAAGCACATTAAGGAAACTGCATACTTTATTTTGACCACCTCTATACTCGTATTAACCAGTTTGTTACAGATCCTTGGGTGGTCAACTTACAGAAGTTCTACCACATATACTTAGTCATAGAGTACACAGAAAGTAATTTCAAGAATTTTTACCCACGTCATTATAAGAAATACTTACTGAATTCAATATCTGTATATGGTGTGTAGATGAAATACAGTCTTGAAACTATTGGTGTTACTACCTTTCTCCCATTTGAATGTGGTAAAGTTATCAATACAATTAGGTTTGTTCATATTTACATCCCATTTAATAGTTTTTGCCTATCCTTGTTGATATCAGTCTATCCACTCATCCAGTCTAGATGCAATAGTCTGCTTTTGGAATGTAAATCAATTGTTATGCATGAACAGGTTTATTAAATATATTAAATAAAAAATTAAAGAAAATAATGTATACCTCTATTATGATTAAAGTCTACATGGATTCTTCCCATATTGTCTCTCATTTTCATGGATATCACTCTTGATGTTCGTCTCTCATGTGCTTTCTTATTTATTTTTTGGATTGTAAATACGTGTTTCTAAACATATTTTACATATTTTTGAGCTTTTTTCTATTAGTGGGATTCATGGTATTTAGTTTCTTATTACAAAAAAATGTTTGTGAGATGCAATTTATTCATTTTTACTGTTGTATCCCAGATAACCAAAATTTATCTATGATTTTTAATAGACATCTATTTCAGTTATTTTTTGCAATTACAAACTGTGCTGCAATGAACAATATATGCTGTCTCCCTGTGCTAATGAGCAAAGCATTCTTTAGGGCATGGCAGGTTTGCTGGGGGGGACAGTACTCCATTTCTGTAATGTTGATTCCTAGAAGGGACTGCTGTCTGTATGGAGTCTGCACATCCTCTCCATGTCTGCATGGTTTTTTTCCAGCTTCCTCTCATACCCCAGAGATGTCCAAATTAGGCTAACTGGCATGTCTATACTGACTCAGGGTGAGTACAGGTGCATGTGTAAGGCCCTGCAATGAAATGGCATCCTAACCAATGCTGGTTCCCACCCTGAGTTGCCAGGATAGGGTTTGGTCGCTGAGACCCTAAACTGGAATAATTGGGTAATAATTATCTTACTTAGTTTTATTCATCTTTCTCTAATATATGTATAGCTTGTATTTATTTCCATGTTTAATATTAGAAGTGTTTGGGGGCTTTATGGAGAAGTTCAGTAACATTTTTGTAACCAGAAATATGCTGTAGGGATATAATTCTTGTTTAAATTAACTATCATATGGTAAATTTGGTTTTGTTGTATTTTGTTTCTCTTAGAGCTGCAGTTTCCAAGAACCTATTGATGACATTAAGTGAAAAGTTACTACCCTTCATGCAAGTTTTGACTAGCTTTCCAAAATGGTTCTAGAATGTATACCTCTAGAAGAAGTACATTAACGTTTCAATTAGCCTATGCTCTCCAGTAATTTCTGTTGTGAGACATCAAATGTTTTTCTATTGAAATTTGTGAAACAATATCTCATTTTGGCTTTTGTTTTCATGATTATGAGTTAGATTTGTCATCTTTTCATACAATTTCTGACCAATAATTTTTCCAACTTTAGTTAGTTGCTAGTATACACTTTTTACATATCTTTAAACTAGTTTTTTAATCTTTTTCTCATGGATTTACAGGAATATTTTATATACTCTGAATTGTAGGCATTTGGTAGTTAGGTTTGGAAATATCTTTTTACTAGTTTAGCTACCGTATATACTTGAGTATAAGCCGAGTTTTTTCAGCACAAAATTTGTGCCGAGTTCGGGATTTTCGGCACAAAATTTGTGCTGAAAAAACTCGGCTTATACTCGAGTATATATGGTATTTTTTCTCTCAGTATTAAATGATATATTAGGTTGGGCAAAAATAATTATTTTAATATACATGTACTTATATTCACTAATTTTATGTTTTATGTTCCTTATTTGAGAAATTCTTCCCAATCCTTAAATCACAAAAATATTTTCTTACATTCTCATATTCACATGTAGGTTTTGCAATTATTTTAAACTGCTAACCAGGACTTCTATGAAATGAAGGTCAGATTTTACATTTTTTTAATGTATCATATTGTTCCAGAAAAATTTCCACCTGCAATGCCACTTATTTCAAATATTCAATCTTCACATATATATATATATATATATATATATATATATATATATATATATATATATATATATATCTTTGTGGGCTATTTATTTATCTGCTTCTATACCAAGACTCTCTCTCTTCATTAAAACAGGTTTATAAGATTTACTATGAAGCAAATTCTCCTATTCTGTTCTTCGGAACTGTCTTATTACTTTCGACTTTCTGTATGTCATATTAATTTTAGAATCAGCTTGTCAAATTCATCAAACCCCCTGTCAGGTTTCCTTTGGGTTTTCACGAAAAATATAGATTATTTTAATGAGAACTATTATCTCTGATATTAAAACTATTAACATGGTATTTATTTTTTATGTAGGCCAACTTTAATGTACTTTATTTTTATTTATTTCAAAGAATATAAGATTATAAATGTTTAGGTTACATTGTTTTCAATTCCAAGGTAAAATTCAAGTTGTACTTGAGCCCCCCAGGGGTTGTGAACAACTTTATGTTGTGTACATCAGGTGAGCTCCACCAATTGCCTTTCCTCTCTTCTTCTCCCCTCCCCATTGATGGACTATATTTGTGTTTTATCATTTGTGTGGATGTGTAGTTGTGTATATATTGGTTTTATATTAGTATTGAGTACATTGGATTTTATTTTCCAAACTTGAGATACTTTACTAAGAAGAATGTGTTTCAACTCCATCCAGGTAATCATAAAAGATTTAAAGTCTCTATCTTTTCTTATGGCTGAATAGTACTCCATGGTGTACATATGCCACTGTTTGTTAATCCGTTCATGGGTTGATGGGCATTTGGGTTGCTTCCACAACTTGACAATTGTGAATTGAGCTGCTATAAACGATTTGGTGCAAATGTCTTCATGGTCAAATGATTTTTGTTCTTCTGGGTAGAGACCTAGTATTGGGATTGAGGGATCAAATGGAAGGTCAGTTTTTAGTTCTTTAAGGATTCTCCATAACTCTTCCCATAAAGGTTGTATTGGTTTGCAATCCCACCAGCAGTGCAAAGTGTTCCCTTTTTTCCACATCCGTGTCAGTAGATTTGGGACTAAGTTTTTTAATTTTCTTCAAAAATCATGAGCATCTTTGTTTATACTTAATCTCAGAATTGTTTTATATTTAATTCTGCTAATAATTATAGATATATATTTTAAAATGCGTTTACGGTGATTGCTGGTGGATAGAAATACTATTTAATTTTTATATGGAACATGTATACCTCGTTGACTTTACATTAACTCTAATCACTTGCCTGTAGGTTCTCTCTGGTTATCAACGTAGGCAATCATAATAACATTTGCAAATAATGACATCTTTTCTTCTTTTTCTCAGACCATATGCCTCTTAACTTTATATATGCATATGTGTGTGTGAGTGTGTGTGTAGAAATAGCTATTATACTGGCAAAGAGACATAGTATATTATGAAAGTAGTGACAGCAAGTGTCTTTGTTTTTGTTATTGCTATTAAACGCTTCTAATGTTTTACCTTATTATTATTTTGTTATAGGATTTATAAATGCCCTTTATCAGGAAAACAAAAATTATCTATTTCAGTAAGTTCCTAAATTTTTCTTCTTTCAATTCATGAATGAATTGGTGGTGAAGTTTATTGAATGGTCTTAAAGCCCCTATTGAGATGATAATGTGAATTTTCTTCTTTTCAGGGGTCCTCAAACTACAGCCAGCAGGCCACATGAGGCAGTATGATTGTATTTGTTCCCATTTTGTTTTTTTACTTCAAAATAAGATATATGCAGTATGCATAGGAATTTGTCCATAGTTTTTTGTTTGTTTGTTTCTTTCTTTTAAACTATAGTCCAGCCCTCCAACAGTCTGAGGGACAGTGAACTGGCTCCCTGTTTAAAAAGTTTGAGGACCTCTGATATGTAATAAATGACATCAATAGATTTTTAGGCATAAAACAAACTTTGCATTCTCAAGATGAAACTGAACTAGAATGACACATATTGATCTTTAAATTCCTACATTCAATAGTTAAAAATTAGTATAGAAATTGTGCATTAATATCATGAGTGATATTGGCCTATAATTTACCTTTTTAGTGGTGTTTATATCTATTTTTGGAATCAATGTCATATTCACCTTAGAAAAATTCAAGAGTTTTCTCTCTTTCTAGCCTCAGTGAACAAAAGAGGCTTAATGTTGCCTTGAGTTTGACTACCCATTTTAAACAGGTTCCCTCTTAACTAGTCCTTGACCTACCTTTTCTTGGAGCAGTTACCTCAGAAAATTTGCAATTGTAGTGTCTTTCTTTGTCCCTTTGAGATATAAATTCTTTACAATGCAGGGTATGTCTCTTAAGGACCTAGAAACCAGCTCTTTGAAATAAAATAAATGAGTTATACTGATTTTTTTTTTTTTCAGTCATCAATTTTCAATATTTGTATTGAACTTAAAGTTCCCAGTGTGGTATAAGCATGTCACCTTTCCCCCTCTCCAAAAATAGTTTTATCAATTTTGGGGGAAATAAAATGTATTAAAACTCCTGTTACTATGATCAGAGTAATGTATCTATTCTTTCACTTCTTTTGCTTTTGAATCACGTCTTGCACAGTCTTTGAATCACATCTTGCACACCCTCCTGGTCCCATCTTGTCCCTTTCTTCTCTAGGTCTGGAGAAGAGCTGACATTCTGTCTCTTAACTTCATCTGCACCCTGGGAAGTCCATTTCTTTCTCCTCTGCATTAGAATCTCTGATCCCTGAGTCTTATCATTTTCTCTTCTTGTTTAGTTTGTTTTTTCTTTTATAGTTTTGAGCATTATTTGTAGGATGCAAGGGAGATAAGACAGTGATACACACATTGTACAAGTTAGAAAATATCTTTGTTTTACACTTCGTTGACAGGTTACTTAAGCACGTAATTCTGAGTGGTAAATATTTTTTTACTCAAGTTTCTGAAAGCATTGTTCTCTTATCTTCTAATTTTATCTGCAGCCACTGAGAATTATGAAAGCAATATAAATCATAATTTTTCTTCCTTGTAATCTATTTTTATTCTCCCATGTAGAATATTTTGAGGTATTTTCTTTATTGTTAGAATCTTAAGTTTCAAGATGATGTATCGTGGTGGGAATTTTATATATTTGTTTGTTTTCTTTTATTTATGATATTAGATGCTTAAAGGATCCTTTAGATCTAGATTCTCAAGTCCTTCAATCCTAAATTATATTTTGATTTATACATTTTATAATTTCCACCATTCACTCTTTTTTAGAAAATATTGCTGTTCAATAGGAATTTAAATCTCCAGGTTTAGTCCTTTCATTTTGATCTTTCTCATTCTGTCCTTTTTGCTATATTTGCCTCCTTATATATTTATTCTAATTTCTTGAAAATTTACTCAACTCTATTGTAAATAATCTATCACATTGTTTATTATTTTTTAACTCCTAAGAGCACTTTAGTTTTCGGTAATCTTCCATTTGTTTTTAGTGTCCTATTTTTAATATATAAAATATCTTCTTTTTATCTCTGATGATATTAATTATGGTTCTTTTAAAAAGCTTTCAATAACATTGGTTCTACTTCATTTTTTTAACTTTACTTACTTTGCTCTTTCTTTCATGTTAGTGGTTTCCCGATATATCAACCATTCTTGCATGCCCTTTCCATCTAAGAATGAAACCAAAGCACTAAAAGTTTGATTAGAAACTCTGCACACGTGATGAGGACTTTTGATCAAAGAAATTTAGTGGAAAAAGATCAGGCAGAGGCTCTAGAGTTGCATTGAGGTACCCAAAATGTCAGAATCTCAATATCTCTGAAGCAATGTATCTGAAGTAATTATATTATTTTTACACAATTCTGCAACATTCTCCCTGTGTGCAGAACTAATTATAGGCCTGCTTATAGGTAAAAAGGAGCTGGAAGTTGTCTAATTCCTCATTGTAAATGAGACAATTATTGTGAAATAATAACAGTCAATAGGGTATACTTATCAAGCAATTTTGAGGGCACATTTTGAGGTTGAAGTGAACCTTTTCACTTGGAACTTACTTTCTTTTTTCCTATTCTGTAATGTGTTATCTTTTAGTAGCTACCTTTCCTTCTTTTCTCAAAGCCTGAGTTTCTGGTCATTCAAATCTGCCCCATGCACCTCTCTATCAGGCTGTCCGCAGTAGGATTTTAAAAGAACCCTGGGCCTGTTCCTACCGTGGGGTTTCCATCTAGTCTCGATAAAAGGCTTCTTTGCTTCACCATCAAGGGCTGGGCATCAACTTTCCAATGAAATTCTCTGGTTTGCTGCTCAGAAACAGGCCGTGGCCCTGGAAGGTTTAGCACATGTAGTCCTGATGCTCGGAGGAGAACTCCTGGGTCTCCAGTTGGTTGTCTTAGGGTGACTGTTAAGCAGTCCCTCTCCTATTCCCATGGGGAAATGCTGCAAGATTTGCTTGGAAAATATGACTCTTTGCATTTCGAATATTTTAAATATCTTCAAGGTCAAAGTTGCGCTTTCTCAAAACAAAGTAGCTTTCTATCCAATTCTTTCAAAGTCTTAACTTAGGTGGGATCATTATTTAGGTATAGATACAGGGTCAGGTCTAGGCAGCTAAAGATTTAGACAAAACTGCAATATAATCTTAGTTTGGCATCATGTTATTTTCTCCTTTATTTCTCCAATAAATTATTCAGGAATGAAATGAAGAAGAAAACATGGCCTACAGGTACAGCAGCGAGAATCCTGTGTTTCTTTGTTTTATCCAAAGGTTTATTATTTTGTTTTTGTACATTATGTTTCAGTTTTGTTTAGGCCAGTGTTTTTCAACCTTCCTAACGCCTCCATGTATTTTCATTGTTACAAAGGGGTCGCAACCCATAGGTTGAGAACAGCTGGTTTAGACCCTTGGTAGGTGTGGATTTTGCCCTTTACTTCTTTGCACTTGACCATGCACTTTCTTGCATGGTCAAGTTTAGGGCAGAGAAAATCCCACTTTGAGAGCATGTTATGTGGCTACTTTCTCATGATCTTTATGAATTCAGTATGACAGCTTTGTTGGGTTCATTATTCTCTCATGTTTCATGATCTGATGTCGCTCCAGATTAGGGTTTTTATAGAGACAATGCTTGTCTTCTGCTACAGTAGGAGGATTGTCATATTGCTTGGAAGATTTACAAAGAAATGTAATTGCTCCTTAAACTGACCCTTAATAATTTTTTTGCCCCTCACTCCACCTTTGAACATATATATCTGTGCCATCAAACTGGTGTCTCCACACCAGATATGGCCAATGGCCATCATTTTATCAACCTCTACCTTAATTTAACCATCTCATACATCAACTTAACTCCCTTACAAGATAATTGAGTATGAAATCTCATGTCAGTAGTTTTATTCCTTCTTTTAATTCATCAAAATAATATCACATGAGAAAGAGATGAATAGCCACCTATACTTTTAATAAAATTATTACATTAGCTTTCTACCTTTGGATAAAATGTATTCCTCCTGATCATGATCTCATTTCCTAAAGAGACAAATCAGCTATGTCTTAATGCACAGATCCTCATCATGATAGATTTTTGGTTGTCTGAAATCACTTGAGTGTATTTGAATGTAATGTATTTTAAGTATCTACTGACACAATAGATTTTATGTGACCCAAATAATCGGACTTGCAATGGTTCTGAAAAAGCTTCACCCATCACAATTTCAACTAGAAATTTTTAATTCTATTTTTCTTAATTTCTTTGGGAAAGGATTCTTGAAATAAAACCTAATTTTTATATTCAGTGTTGATCTATAAAATAAGCTTAGGGTGGGTTTCATTTGCACATCTCACCAAAGGGCTGCCACACACATTAGCTCAGTCTCTCATTATTCCCTTGTCTCTTGAGATAAGAGTTTCAGACTGGGTTTAAGTTGGTTATTTCTTCATTTACTGCACCCCAAGTCTAACTCTAATCACAGCTAGAATCATGATCTTGTGAAATTAGAATAAATACAGATTGAGAGAATATTTACTGAATATATACCATGTTCCAGGCACCTGACTAGGTACTTTATACCTATTGTAAATGAAATAATTTTCAAACAGTCCTAAGAGGTGTTCGTCTTCCAATTTTCCTAATTTTCTAATGTTATTAATGATGAACTACAGGTTTGAAAAGCAAGGCACTATAAGTAGTTATAGTCAAAATATTCAAATATATTTCTTTCCCTGTAAATACCATGCTCTGCACTTTGCACCAAGGTCATCATGGAGTTAAAGACTCTAATTTCACAGGTAACCTCTTGAGGTCTGACTAATTTAGTTAACCTGCTCATGACTTCTTTGGGGAGAGCTCTGTCCCCTGTAAGTGAAATGAGCCTTAATTTCCTTGCTCCGGCAGAAAGAAAAATTACAAGTCAATTTGTAAAGATTGCCAGAGAAGTAAAAAATCCTCTGACAAAGACACGAGCAAGTATGCACACATACCTTCCCACCTCACCCCCCATTATCCCATAAAGCAATTGCATTACAATGGACTTGAATAGATCTACTCTTAGTCCTGATGGCCCAAAATAGCAGGGGACAGTTCATTTTGGCTAGGACCAAAGGAACAGGTCTTCATTACTTTCTGTTTAAGAATAGGTGTGTAGATTAGACTCATGTTCTCTGCTTAGATTTAAACCATGAAACACCTCTATAAAGTAGTCAAACTTCAAGTTGCTTCATTAATTTCAATGAGTCAGAGGAGAGGGTAAAACAAAAGGAATACGTGATGCTTATAAATATTGTCAAATTAATACATACTAATGCTATTTTTTCAAGACTTTGATTGGATATTGTGACAACCCATTGTTTGGTAAATGAATACATGAAAATATACATATGCATATTACTTATTAGTAGAAATGATTCTTTTTATAGCTTGGATGATTTTATTAGTAAATCTACTCCCCATTCCTGGAAAGGCCCAGGAACAAACAGTCCAATAAAAAATAATTTACTGGGCCGACTTACTTCTTTGTAATAAATAATAATTTCCTCAGAGATGAGAGACTTCAGGATGAGAAATACAGATGATTATTTGTTTTATTTTATTTTTTTTGGTAGGAGCACAAGAAAGACATAAATGATCTTTTGATGCTTCTCTCATTTAGTTAAGTGGTAAATTCAAACTGTCCACCTGGTAATGAATCACCTAAAAAAATTGCACATTGATTTATCTTTGTATATCTTTGAAAAAAAAAATATACACCCCATATACACAAAATGCAGCCACAAACATATCCAAGATTTAATTTATTGAAACCTTACAATTATAAACTCAAAAATGAAGAAAAATATAAATAGAATTTTTTTTATCAGCTACAGGTTATGCTGCAAGAACTACAGATCTTTAACTGGTCAATTTAATAAGAATAATCTGCATACAATAGACTTTCTACTCTTCACTAAAAATTGTACAATTTTTTAAATATTCTATGATTAATGTCCCTGCATTTAACAATCTAATTTCAATTTTTCAAAGAAGAAAATACCCTTTTGCTCAAAAGCAAAATTAACTTTGGGAATAAATAACAATACATACACCTCACATTCAATGTAATCTTTTTTGTGTGAAAAGATAGCAATTTGTAAGATATTACTATGACTTTGGCCACTAAGATGTGTTACATTATGTTCTACTTTAAATCTTCAATCAGTCTTTTCCATCTGTCAAAATTTTATAGCTACCGCAAGATAAAGGCTCTGTTGCTATGGTAATTATTCCATTACCTAGGTGACAGTGTTCGAATGATGTCATTGTTAAAGTGATATAACTCATGAAACATTTCCAGCTTTCATTATAGATAGGCAGACAGAAAACTGATTTGTGATACAAAATCAAGGGGCACAGACGAATGCTCTTCTTTAAAATATACTAGGTGCTCACAAACGAGAATTAGAAGGTGAATGCTAAAATAAATGTCTCTAAGTATCTCTGCTTTTATTTGGGTCAATACCCTCACCAGTATTTCACAAAGCTGAAGGAAGAGATAGAAAGATTACACGCATGGGGGAAAAATAAAATGATAGAAAGGTACTCTGCTGGCAGAATGGTGGAAATGCATCCCATTTTAAATATATTTTCCCCTATCTCTTTAGTTGAATCATGTGCTTAATTACTAAAAAAACCTACTATGCACTTTTATTTACGTACCATGATCTAATCCTCAGAAAGCTGTATACAAAGAGATATGGAGAGGCACCGACACAGGGAGGAGAGGGAAACAGGAAATTAGGTGGAGAAAACAGCGGAAAATATTAGAAACTGGTTTGGAGTTTACTGTACAGAATATGATGAAAGATGAATCGGAAAAAAGAGGCGGCAGCAAGAAGGGTGGATGAGAGTTTCAAATGTTTGTCAAACTTCAATGGCACTTGCTAGGCAGTGACTGCCCTGTGGCCAGTGCTGTTTCATCTAAAGCCCTTTTAGATGCTGTAAGAGACACATAGTGTGACACCCTCCAAGCTTACCAACAGGTGAGGTTGTACAAATTGTTTTCAGGAGATAGAACATGTTTCAGATCAGATACTTGGGGAAATTTTGTGAAATGTCCTTTGAGCTGAGAGGATTCAGTAGCCAGCCCTCTCTAATGACTGCAGGAGAATTTCTACCCACCAATGAAAAGCCATTACCAACATCTCCCTCGTGAAAGTGTTAAAGCATTTCTTCAGAAATCCTCTTTTCTTGTGTTGTGGTATCCATTTCTAAATATTAGCTCACTTTGTTTTCTCGTACAATAAGAACTGAATTATGAAGCTTGAAGAACATGGAGAAATCCTAAGAATGTATATACTGTATATACTCGAGTATAAGCCGAGTTTTTTCAGCACAAAATTTGTGCTGAAAAACCCGAACTTGGCACAAATTTTGTGCCGAAAAAAACTTGGCTTATACTTGAGTATATACGGTAAATTCTTATATTGTGTAAGTAAGGAAAAGGTCCAAGGAGGTTCCTTGTCTTACGGAATGATGACTATGGTCAATAATAGTGTTTTATATGCTTGACATTTCCTAAGAGTTTAGAGATTAAGTGTTCTCACCACAAAAAAGATACTACCTGAGGTGATATTAATTAACTGGATCATGGTACTCATTTTGCATTGTATTCATATATCAAATGATTTTGTGTACACCTTCAATATGTACAATTTTCATTTTATTTATCAATTTTACCTTGATACATCAGGGGGAAAAATTTCAGAGTTGGGAGATAAGTATATACTATTTAGTAGTCTAATATCAATCCAAGGTCCAAATACCTTCTTACACTCTCTTGCCTCTCAGTCGAACACTATAATGTAGAAGAATTCATTAGAGCTGGAGGCAGCCCATTCCATTTTGGCCATGTTGACATAGTCTACTTGGGACAAGGTAGTTATATAAACCTAAGAGAATTTAATGTGTTAGTTTCTTATGATATTTAAATTTTATGACACAAGTACGGAAACAGCAAAATTTTTTCTAAAAGCTCAAATGGCAGAACCCAGGCACCACTGTACTTAAGCTGGTGGTGGAAGGACAGGCTTGGGGAAAAAAGAAACTTCGGGAGATCTCACAAATCATACTACCGGGGGTTTGGGCTTCATTGTGTGAGGGTGTGCGTGCACTGTTTACATACGCATTTTCTGGCTACCATATGGGTCCGGCAGAATATGAATTGAGGACAAACCACAGGCTCAACCAGGGAAGCAACAGCTGCTGGGTCATCACCTCATTTACGAAATCTGGTAATGGACCCATTAATTGTGGTGTTTTAGGCAACTCCCAGAGTGAGTGTGAAAGTAATTCCCTGATTAATAATTAGCCTTTATTCAATTAACAGCTTCATGAATCTTGTTCTTGGTATGTATTACACGACTTGACATCGCACTTAGGAGATAGCTTTTAAAATAAAATGTAGTATGGCGACAATATTTCTTTTCAATGCTTGTTGGTTTCACATTCTAACAAGTTATGTCCTTTCCCCAAGGGGATAAAGGAAGACACAGAAAGGTCTACAATCTGAATGTCTAAAGCCCAAAATAATGTGTCAGACTGAACCACCAACACCATAAATCAAGCTCATTAACAGCATCTGATAAAGCTTATCTGCCTCACATCACCAGGGAGCCACTTGCCAGCAGGATCTTTGTGGATAGAATTTTCAGTAGATACCATCATTAGAACTCAGTGAAATAGCCATCCACAGAACAGCTTGCAGCAGTTTCTTCTGTATCATAATTACAGAAATGATTACAGTAGCAAATATTAAAAACAGTGCCGTTATGCATAATTTCTACAACATCGAATTTACCAGCAGTAAAAACAGTAATAAAAGCATTGCCCAATGATGAGACAAAGCAATTTTCAGTCAAGATGCCTAAAAATAACATAAGTTTTCTTACAGCTGGATTCATTGTTAACATGGTTTGTTTAATCTCTGGCTTAAGGGAGCTTAATCAAAACCTGGCTAATAACCATGCTTGCTAACACATGAATCTAATAGATTTTTTAGACAAAAGGATATGACTTTTGGATTCCTAGAAAAGCTGCAGCTACAGCTTTGGGAAAGGCCACCCACAGAGTACAGCAACCTCTCAGAAGGAGATGTTCCTTAGCCAAGGAACAAAATGATCTATTCAAAGTCAACAAGGTATATTTCTGTGAAGCCCCCTTACCTAACCTGGAACTTTAGGCTCCCCATCTTTCACCTGTCCCCACTTGTTTTTCTACCAATGCATATCCATATGAATGCTCTGTTATACTGTTTCAATTCTTAGATTGAAAAGAGCATAACTCATTCATGTCTCTACTATTCCCTCCCTCCTTGGAGTCCAGCTTGGTGCCAAGCAGAAAATAAATATTATACATATTTTTCAAATTAAACTGATGAACTTGAGACATCAAGTTATACAATATAAATTTAATGTTACTCAGAAATGTCAGGAAAAACCTTGTAAACTATAATATGCAATATTCAGATGAGACTGAGTTTGTTTAAAGCAGTTCTTGCTTCTGGATGCTCATTACATCATCTATAAAGCTTTAAGACAAACTTAGTTACAAGGTTCCATCCAAGACTATTTAAATCAGAATATCTGAGAATAGGGCCTGGTCATACAGATTTTTAAAGCTCCCCAAAAGGAGCTGGTTTGAGAATCACTGAATTAAAGGGTATGAGTAAACACACACTAAGAGCATAATTATGGGAAATAACTGATAAACTAGGGAAGAAGAAATAGCTTCATTTACTTTGTGTCCCTTTGGGCATGTGCTTCACTCCCTGAGCTTCATTTGATTCCACTATGACATGAATTCATTATATAAACAGTAGGTGCTTAAATTTTTCTCATAACAAAATTACATGGGTAGGAACACTAAACCCAGAAACACCAGTCCAGGGCTCAACTTACTGAGTCACTGTTTCCAACCTTAAGAACCAGGAATTTATATCTTTAAAAGTTTTTGCACAGCAAAGGAAGAAATCAAACTAAACAGATGATCTACAGAATGGAGAAATATGTGCAAACTATCCATCTGAAAATGATTAAAGTCCAGAATCTACAAAAGGCTCAAACAAATCAGCAAGAGAAAAATGATAACTGCATCAAAAGCTGGGCAAAAGATATGAATAGATTTTTTTTTTTCCCTTGAAGACAGACACATGGCTAACAAACATATGAAAAAAGCTCAACATCACTTATCATTAGGGAAATTCAAATTAAAACCATAATGAAGGCCGGGTACAGTGGCTCAAACCTGTAATCCTAGCACTCCGAGAAGCCAAGGCAGGTGGATTGCCTGAGCTCAAGAGCTGGAGACCAGCCTGAGCTAGAGTGAGATCTCATCTCTAAAATTAGCCGGGAGTTGTGGTGAGCACCTGTAGTTCCAGCTACTTGGGAGGCTGAGGTAAGTGAATACTTAAGCCCAAGCGTTTAAAGTTGCTTTGAGCTGTGATGCCTTAGTGCTCTACAGAGGGTGATAAAGTGAGACTTCATCTTAACAACAACAACAACAAAAAAAGCTGTTATGTGATACTACCTTATGACTGTCAGAATGGCCATTACTGAAAATTCATAAAATAATAGATGTTGCACAGATGCAATGACAATGGAATGTTGTAGTTGTTACACTGTTGGTGAGAATGTGAATTAGTACAACTGTGGAAAACAGCAAGGAAATTCCTTAATGAACAAAAAGTGGTGCTGGGAAACCTGGACAGACACATGAAAAAACTGAAACAGGACCTGTACCTCTTACCACTCACAAAAATTAACTTACAATGGATAAAAGATTTAAACCTAAACTAGGAAAATATAAGAATGCAAGAAGAAAATGTTGGAAAAACTCTTGTAATTGAAGCCTAGGCAACAATGTATGAAGAAGACCCTAAAAGCTATCCCAGCAACAAAAATAAATGAGACCTGATAAAATTCATAAGTTTCTGCACAGCAAGGACACAATGCAAAGAATAGATAACCCACAGAAGGAGAGAAAATATTCCCATGGTACATACTGGATAAAGGATAACCAGAATCTACGAAGAACTCAAGTAAATCAACAAGAAACAACCAAATAGCCCCATTAAAAAGTGGGCAAAAGATATTAACAGAAACTTTTCAAAGGAAGATACACTAACAGCCAACAGACTCACGAAAAAATTCTCAACATCTCTAATCATTAGGGAATTGCAAATAAAAACAATAATGAGATAATGACTTAGCTGTATGTTATGAAGTCCCAAAACAACAGATGTTGGCATGGATACATAGAGAAAGGAACTCTTATACACTGTTGGTAGAATTGCAAACTAGAGCAACCTCTACAGAAAATTGTATGGCGATAACTCAGAGAAGTAAATTCTCAAGGCAAATCAAGCTGGAGGGAGGGGAATAAAGAAGATGGGTAAATTCACACCTGTTGGTTACCATGCACACTATCTGGGTAAAGGACACAATTATAACTTTGACTCAGTCTATACAAAAAACACAGTATGTTTATCCCCTAATATTCTTAAATTTTTTAAATATTTACAAATAACTAAAAAAATAAAAGAACAAAGAAAATTAGCCCTATCATTTGATCTAATAATCCCATTACTGATTTTCTATCCAAAGGAAAATAAATCATTACAGTACAGCCACAATAGTTGATCTCTTCCCTACATTGAAGACCTTCTTGAGGTGACTTAATTTGCATGGACTAAACATGTACCACATGTACGTATCAGTATAGTAGGCCTAGTTCCTTATGTTGATCACCTCTGTATGCTGATCAGTTTGTTAAGGTCCATTGGGTGATCAACTTTCAAAGGTTCTACTGTATATCAAGAAGGCACCTGCACCTGAAAATTTGTTACAGCACAATCTATAATTACAAAGATATAGAGTCAACCTAAGTGCCATTAACTGATGAGTGGCTATGTGTGTATGCATGCATGTCTATATGTTTATATATATGTGTGTTTGTATATATATTATATATGTATATGCATAGCACTGCTCAATCATAAAAAGAAATTAAATAATTTCTTTTGCAGCAACTTGGATGGAATTGGAAAACATTATCTTAAGTGAAGCATCACAGGAAAAAAAAATGCTACATGTTCTCACTTATAAGTGGGAGATAAATGAAGGTTCCAGATGATCCTAAGTGGTGTAATGTACTAAGAAGTGGGAAGAGAGGAAAGGATTGAAGGGTAAAAAATACCTATTTGGTAGAATGTATAGTATTCTGGTGAAAGGTATATTAAAACCCCTGACATCAATATTATACAATTCATCCATGTAACAAAAAACACTTGTATCCCCCTCAGTCTATTAAAATAAAATGAATAGGGAAAAAAAGCTCAATTTATGAAACTGCTCTTTGGACAAGAATGACAAGACAAGATGGTGTTGTGGTCTGCTCTGAGAGTACGAGACAAGCAATGTGAAACAAAATATCTCTGAAAATTCATATAGTTCAGAACTCAATTACTAAATAGCCATTTTCCAAGAAAAATGACCAGGACTCTTTGAAGAAAAATGCTAGTTTTAGGACTGTTTTGATTTAGAACATCTAGTAGGGCCAGTAAATAAGGAAGTGCTGAAAAAAATAAATGATATGAGTATGCCAAAGGGAAAAAGAACCAACCCAAAAGAGTTCTCTATGGCCAAATATTTCGATCAATTTAAGCAACATAATGAATAACATAGAATTGGATTATAAACAAAAGTATAAAATAATTATCAACCATAAACTGAATGTGTATATCCCCATTCCCAAATTCATATATTGAAACCTCATACCCAATGTCATGCTATTAAAGGTGGAACCTTTGGGAGGTGAATGAGTCATAAGTGTGTGACTCTCATAAATGAGATTGGCACTCTTATTAAAAAAAAAAAAAAAAAAAAAAAGGCCCTAAAGAGCTCCCTCACTCTTTTCTTGCATGTGAAGACACATCAAAAAGATAACCATCTATGAATCAGGATGTAGGCCTTCACCAGACACCAAATATGCCATGATTTGGACTTCCCAGCCTCCAGAACAGTGTTGTTTGTAAGTCACCCAGTTGACACTGTTTTGTACTAGCAGCCCAAATAGACTAAGACAATATATTATGAGTCCATGATATAAATGTTTGAATAACTAAAAATATGCATGAAGGGACAAATCTCCCTTACAAAAGAACACCAAATAATTTATGCAGATATTTCCTCCTCCAAGAAGGGGACAATCACTTCCATCACATTGGGTTGCACTTAGCAAGAAGTTACACTGCTATCACATTTTCCTGATAGGATGAGACAGGCACTTCATGTCTGCAGCCCTCCCTCTCAAACCCATCACTTCAGTCTGATTATAACAGAAACATCAAACAAGTGCAAATTGAGGGACATCATAGAAAATACTTGACCATGCTTCAATATGGTTAAGGTCAAGACAAATAGTAAAAATTGAAAAACTGTCATACAGCAGAGGAGAAAGCATTGTTACATACAGTGTTGTATCCTAAAGTATACTCAGGATGATTACAGAGAAACTGATGAAATCCGATAAAAGTTTGATTAATAGTAATGCTTCAATATTAATCTCACAAATGTATCACAGTTAGTAAAAGATGTTAACATTAGGGGAACTGCATAACAGATATATGGAAACTCTCTGTACTGTTAAATATTTTTGTGAATTTCCATATATCTAAAAATATTCAAAATTGTGAAGTTATTAAAATTACAAGGAAATAAAGCAATTTAGGTGTGAAAATATAATTGTTAAGATTTCTTACTTTCAGACTAAAGATATTTAAAATGATTTGAAGTGTAAAACCTTTGCTACTGATTTCCTATTAGTCTGACCAATATTACATATTCGACCGTGTTTAAAAATAACTTATACTTCTCAGTAAAGCAGTGCGGACTTAAGACTGAATTCTCAAAGTGTGCACTGTACTTGCTGCTGCACCAGAGAAGTTTCTGCACCACTTTCTAGCACCATTTAGCACAGGAGCACATTTTCTTATTTAAAAAATAACCCCCTGTCAGGTACATCTACGTGAAGTCCTTGGAGGAGTGTCAATTCTGAGTGAACCCATGTATGGCTGCAAGATGTTGTAAGTACTTCATAATTGGTTTATATTTTTGCATTTTTCTCGAGTTCTAAACCCTGGCTGAGATGGAACTACACCCATGCTTACTAGTGAACATTCAATATCTTTTTAAAGTTTTATTTTACCAAGTTAAAATTTCTCCAAATGTAAAGGAAATCTCTTATCTAAAGTCATGATGTTGAAATGCACTCCAATTAAAAATTTTACTTCACAGTTTTCCTGGTTTTACTTCTTAATAGTGTTGAAAAGTCGCCTTTCCCTTTTCTTACTCACATCCAATCTCCAGTCTCCTAACCGGTATCTCCGCCCCTCTTAAGTTTCCTTTTCCTACACTTACATCCACTGAACTCTACCAGAGTGCTTGCTCTGAGTTACAAACGTGACTTCACCTCCCTAGGCATCTGGCTACCTATTGTATGTCCAAGCTTCCCACCACAACACAGCAGGTTCTCCCTGGTGTGGCTGCCCCTAACCCTCTAGAACTGAAAGAGGAAGCACCAGCCACTCCCACCATAATAAGCTGCTCTAATATTACTAAGGTACTTATTTCCTAAACACACTGCTCAACCAAATGCCTCAGTGTCTCCCCTTTTGCAGTGCCTTTTGCATTTTTCCCTTTTTTAACTGGTCAGTTCCTAACTATTTTTCAATATGCAATTAAGGTACCCTCTCTTGCATGGACTTTTCCTTAACAGCACTCTTTCAATCCTCCTCCTGGTGCTATAAACAAGCATTGCCATACTTTTCTGCTTTGTTTCAATCACCCCTGGATTTACCATGATTTTGACAGGTATCACAAGCCTTTTCCTTTTCAGTATATAGTGTCTATCTCTCCACTAATCAGTGAGCTTCTGTCTGATTCATCTTTTTATCCCTAGAGAGGAGGCTTGGTCTACAGACGAGATTGTAAACAATATTGAGGTGTTCTACACATAAATTTCTGCTCATTTGTACTTTATTTTAGTACAGTGGCTCTGGGTAATTAGAGCATCTCTTCCGATCCTTAAGAGATGCTCTAATTACCCAGAGCCACGATGCATCTTTAGGGCTAGATTTAAGCCTTACCCCTCTCCATATGTCTTCTCTTGATAATAAACAAATCCACTGTTTGATTTTCAATTTTAAATTGTTGATTTGAAAATCAATCCTTGTTGATTTTCTCTGATAAATATCAATCTCATATATTTTTTTTTGTTTGTTTCTACCTGAATGACCAACAGACACCTTAAATATCATCCAACTTTAAAAATTTTTCCATGGTATTTGCTTAAACAAGACTGACATTCTTCTAGGGATGAATGTCACAATCTATGAATCACGTGCTGTGATCCATAGATCCCATCTGTTCTAGGATTTATGCTAGAATCTGAGAGTATATAACTGAATAAAATCATTCTCTGACCTCAGGAAGCTTATCCTCTGATAAAACACTACATATAAGAGATATATTTACTGTGGTAGAACTAAGCACCAGATACTGCTGGACAACAGGGCAGAGCTCTCGCATCATGAAAGGTTTTCCTGAGAAGACTCTGGAGCTGGGATTTGAAGGATGAATAGAAATAACCCAGCAGGAGAAGGAGATAAAGGCATTGCAGTTAGAGAATCATCTAAGAAGGGCAGCAAGTGAAAGTGGTTGTGGCAGGAAGAAAATGATGGAAAACCTTAAAGCAAGTGATGTGTCTTGAAAGACACATGTGACAATGTGTAGGGATATTTGGTCACACATAAACCTGGAACGCCCTTATAAGTAAGTTTAGTCATTGTCATTAGGCTAAAGGCAATCTGGAGGGTATTGAAGAATTTTAATCACATTTACGTGTTACAAATTTCTCTGCAAATGCTGAGAGGAGGATGTAAGGAGGGAAATGAGGTAGAGAGAAGACAGACAATACATGTAGCAGTTACAATTACACAAGCAAGAAAATATTGGGGTAGGAATAAACTAACTGGCAATGGGCATAGAAAGTAGGGGAACCAAGAAAAGGTGGAGTGGAGAGCACTCGGTGACTAGCAGGTGTGTGCCTGGGAAGTGTCTACCATGACTCCTGGGTTTCTTGTTTGGACAGCGGGGAAATGGTGGCACTATTTCAAAAGACAGGATACAGGAAGAAGAGTGTATTTGAGGAAGCAGAAGAGTTAGGTTTTGAGTGTGTTTTGATTAAGGTCCATTGGACATTCAAGCAGAAAATGTACTTGGATACATTCTAGCTTTGGCCAAGTGTCCCAATTGAAAGTAACTCGTTGAGAAGCTTTGCATTTGGATAAGTTCTTCCAAATTGAAAAAAAAAAAAAAAAAAAAAAAAAAAAAAGCTAAGGATACAGACCTGATGCAAACCAAGACTTAAGGAAGGAGAAGAGAAAGAGGCATGCTAAATGATAAGCGAAAAGATGCAAACAGAAGGAGAAAACCAGAAAGGCACAGCAAAATGTTACCAGAAATATAAATACAAGTGCAGTTTTGTAAATAGAAGAGTTATAATCAACAATTTCAGAGTCCACAGAGAGGTGAAGCAAGTTCAGATTAAAAATATTCTCCACTGACATATTTTTAACTATTTTCTTGGCTAATATAAAAAGCTTACAGGCCGATTATTCAAATTTTGGGATTGGCTTTCATTTGGTATATATAATGGTCTTTATGACTAAGTAAAGAATTAACTTTATTGCTTTTCTCAACTTACCATCATTTAGAAGTCTTAGTCATCATAAATGCCTAGCATTTTGTACTGGTATGTGAGAAAGCATATGATAATTCCAAATCCTGATTCCTATGTATTATGTATTTAAAAGGTCTCTGCACACGCATAGAAGAGGACTTAACAAGGTTCAAAACATTCTGAGACTAGGATACCCTTCCCATTTTATATAACCACACTTCAGTCAGGGACACAGTTAGAAAATCTGTATTCTAGACCTAAGGATATTACTAACTAGTTGTTTACACCAGGGAAATCACTTACTTTGTTAGGACATTTTTGTAAATGGGTATATTTATAGGATCAAGCTCTCCTGATATGGATGGATTGAGAGAAACCACAGTCAGAAAGAGCTAAACCATGCTTTGTATTGAACTTGGCTCGGTGCCCATAGCACAGTGGTTACGTTGCCAGCCACATGCACTGAGGCTGGTGGGTTCAAGCCTGGCCCAGGCCACCTAAACAATAATGACAACTGCAATAAAAAAAATAGCCAGGCATTGTGGTGGGCAGCTGTAGTCCCAGCTACTTGGGAGGCTGAGGCAAGAGAATCACTTAAGCCCATGAGTTTGAGGTTGCTGTGAGCTATGACATCACAGCACTCTACTGAGGGACATAGTGAGACTCTGTCTCAAAATTATAATAATAATAATAATATTCACCAGGCACAATAGCCTTGCTTAGAATTTCCCAATCTTGCTAGAAGTGGGCCCTTTGGCCAGCACCTTTTATACTGCCTGCTCTCTTAACACTTGGACTCTGTGCACTAGGTGTAACTCTTTCTTCTTTACTCATTCCAAAATACCTTTCACAAACCTCTATTACATTTGTCACATTTGTCGTAATGACAATAAGATGTGGTCCTTGAGACATGGGCTTTAGTTGTATTCCAATGTGAATTGCAAACAGCAGATATATGTCTGACACAAAGTGGTGCATAGTAAACGTACAGGAATTATCCAGGCAGAGGAGTCACACACCTCGTGGAGTTCTTCGATCAGCTGCAAGAGAAATGTCGAGCTCAGTCTGCACCAAACTATAAAAGAAACTGAAAGTCTACTGGTCTGTTGTTGTACAAAGAAGTAAGGGCTCACGTGGCTCAGCATTCTACAATGGTTTCCAAAGGAATTTCTTTGGAAAGTCCTATTTAAGTAAGTGATATGGTGGGATTGCTGACAATGAGATCCTGGGGAGAAGCCAGTCTGCTCGCCCTGGAGCAAAGCCATTGCAGCATAACTCTCCTCAGTAGGATATGGGAGACAGATAATAACAGAATACCCAAATGGCTACTGGCTGATAAGCCCATCGGTAGCAGGAGGGATGCTTTATGAAGTGCCTGCTACAGCCCAATTACAAACAGGACAGAACCACTGTGCCCAGAGTGACCAGTAGTAGAAAGCTGAGCTACCTAGGGAGGGTCTGACAGGCAAAAGACAAAGCCCAAATCTCACAATGATCTGCCAGCCTAAGCAAAGCCAGGCCTGTTATGCACGTGGTATTTTGAGATTAGAAATGTCATGGTTAATTCTATGGAATCTTCGTTTGAAATTTCATGTGCTGTTGTTTTCAGTTTGCAGTCAACTTTAATAGAAGCTTTCTGAGGGAGGATCATGTGCTAGGCCTTTTGAACCCTACGTCAAGATATAAGTCCATTCTCTGTGCAAGATGCCATTTAAAAATATAGTTTGGATGTGGATAACACAGGATCATGAGGCATTTTTTTTTTTTTTTTCTTTTGAGATGGAATCTCATTCTGTTGCTCAGGCTACAATGCCATGGTATCAGCCTTGCTCACAGGAACCTCAAACTCTTGGGCTCAAGGGATCCTCTTGCCTCAGCCTCCCAAGTAGCAAGGACCACAGGCATGTACTATATAATACCTGGATAATTTTTCTACTTTTAGTAGAGATGGGGTCTCACTCTTGCTCAGTCTGGTCTTAAACTCCTGAGCTCAAGGCATCCTCCTGCTTCGAACTTCCAACGTGCTGCAATTACAGGCGTGAGCCCCCATGCCTGGCCTAGGCGTGTGTTAACAATGTTTGAAGATAGTAAGTACTCTGAAAATCGGGTGGAGGGGTACCTCTTTGTATCTTAGTACTGTGAGCTATTGTGCCTCTATCAAGCTACTTAATAAATGTTTATGGATGATAGTTTATTGATCTCTTTTATAACTCATTATATAAATGGCTAATAAACTTTACCAGCAGTGTTATTTTCAAATAAACAATGACACACTGAATAGATACGCAATGTAAAAGATAAAATGTAAAACAGATGAAAACCAAATCTATTAACTTCAAGTTCTTGACGCTTTCATCAGTTAAATTTTTATTTGCCACATACTGATATAATCTGACTTCATCTCTTCTCACAGGTAGTCTCATATACATCAGGGATACTTTGGCTTTAACTAGAAATCTAGTTACATGTACATAGTTGCTAAGGCATTTATAACTACATTTATTATAGACATTCTGGTTAATCAAAATATCAGTTAATCTTTCTTTTAGAGAGAATTTATAATGATGATGAAGGATGTTTCTATAAAAATCTTTAAAACCTGAATTACCATTATGCTAATGAAATCATTACAGAAATAAACAGTAAACTTGTTTAACAGAACTTCAGCATTTACCATATGTAAAAGATTGTAAGTTCAGGAAAACATCAGTCTATCAAGAAAATATATAGCCTAACACTTACTAGGGGGAACAAAAGCTGAGCAGAAAAATAACCACAATGTAAGACACAATGCAATGCACAATATTGGACAAAGTGAACACAGTACAGCTGAGCTATAAAGATTTTTTTGAAATAGTAAATTAGAAATTTAGAAACCATTATTGACTGAATAACCTTTTCCAAGGCAATGCACATGGTTTTATGGTGAAATCTAGACAAACCATGAGGCTTATTTCCTTTCCTCAGAGATGAATTTATCTTACAAATTTTATTTTAATAAATGGAATTCCTGCAAAACAGTCTTGATGCTCTAGAACCCCAAAACATGGAGGGCAAACATTTTGTGTACAAAATGAAATTTATCAAATGTTACTTAGTACAGACCCTAGTCTAATTTATAGAGTATGAACTCTGAAACTTGTTCACAGTTCATACTCTATGAACATGCAGGTATTTTAAAGGAAAAAAATAAATACAACTTAACATAGGAAATAGCAAATATGGAAAACTCAGTGACTTAACATTGGAATTTGTGGAAAATATTACAAGGGACTTAATCTCGTTCCCTAGTGCAGCAAAGCTAGAGATATACGACAAGAGAATACGGTTTAGTTCAGGAATCTCCGCTTACCATTATCACCCATTTCTATGTATCTAAGGCACCACTTTGTGAAAGTAGGTACCACCTGGTGCTAACACACTTGCCCTTTGAGTCTAAGGATCTACGAAGGTCAGCACTAAAAATGAAACAAGGAATATTTTCTTTTAGTTATTGTCAAAGAATAGTGACAATTCTATCTTTTCCTAAGTGCTACTTAGCTGCAGACAAAGATTAATTCGGATAGGGGACTAACAATTACCATTTCTAATCCCTTGGCAGACCTGCCTGTGGCTAAGAGGACTGGCAGAACTTACTTTCCGGCTGCAAGATAGGAGGGTCCCACGCCTAACTAAAGACGTTGGAGCAGTGTGGGAAACACATCCAATAAAGCAGATGTTTTTCTTTCCAATGTGAAACACTCAGAAACTTCAAAATATCTTCACATTAAGACAGCTTTTAGAGTGTGAACTCCTGACCTTCCATCTCAGAATCACTTGGAGGACTTGCTAAAAATACTGGTTTTTAGGTTCCTTCTCATTTCTACTAAAATAAGGTACGCTACACATGGAGACCAGGAAACCTAATTTTATTTTCTTCGTATAAATAAGGTTGAGAATCACTTATCTAAATTTGGGGATGTCCAATGAAAAAATCAAAAACATTTATAAAAAGTTTGGAAAAAACCAATGTCATGATAACTAAGGATGTAATCGTTTGGCAACAGCAATCATTGAACACTTTGTATCTACTACATTTATCATATAGAAATATCCTCTTCACTTCACTTCATGTTAAACCATGTTAAAAAGGGTGCCACAGGAAACTCATGTTTATAAAATTGGTCAGACCAAAGGAATATAGAGTGCTGTGTTTTTCAACCTTTTTTTATCTCATAGCACATTTGAACTTATAGTGAAATTTTTTTGTCACACTTAAATTATGATAATCATAAAAAATAGAATATACTTACTGTGCTTTGAACTTCTTTTGAAAATAATTTAATTAATAATTTTTTAAAAATTCTGAGGCACCCCTACGATCCTCTCACAGCATACCAAGTGTGCCATGGCACATGAGTTGAAAATCACTGCAATAGAGGGTTTCTACATATAAATGTGATAAATTATTACATCAGAACATTGGAGACTGAGCATATGAAAAGAAAAATATGGTAATAATATAATACTGCATGCAAAATTGCAAAATTCCTTTGTAGAGAACCAAAGTTCACCTATCAAGCCCCATTCCTACCTGTCAATATTGTACCTTTTGCATTCATTGTAGAGCCAGCCAGTCCTAGGGGTGGTATATAACTATTGCCTGTTAGGATTTTGTGGTTGATTCATAACAAGCACATGGAACCTTGTATTGTGATACTTACAGTGTTTGCAAACTTTTTTAAAATTAAGAATTTTAAGCTATTGAAGCTATCCAGGAATAATTTTTCCCACTCTGAGAAACAGGAAATGAGAACAGGTGAATATGTCATCATCTCATCACATTCCCTCAAAACCATACAGAAAAATGTTTTTCAGGTAATAGAAATTTAATGAGAAGTCCATGCACCTAAACTTCTCTTCAAACTAAAGATCTAAAAGTGGGGTTTCTTGATGCACTCAAGTGACTAGCTACAAGAATCAAAGAGACTACCTCCATCCCTAAGGTTCAAATAGAACCTACATACATAAATAGATATTTTTTTCTTCAGTAAGTTGTAAAAAGAAAAATGTAAACAAGCAACAACATGAAGTGTGTGAAAGATTTTATAATATTAATAAAAAATATGGCAAATTGAATAGGATAAGCTTGCCGTAGGAAAGGTTCTACTACTATAATAAACAAAAGATCATTTTGGATCACATATGTTTTCTGCTGTCAGTGAAATATAGGAAACAATAAAGTCTTAAAAATCAAACTCAAAACATAAATTTATAACAAAATTAAGTTGCCAGCCATAAAAAATAATGCAGGGAAGCCAAAAACATAATTAAAACTCCAGATTGGCTGTAGTAAGAGGATATTTCTTTATCAGATAAAGTTAAATCAATAAAGAAAAATTTAGTGGATATTTAAGACAATATAGAAAAAATTAGAAATGTACTTTTAAGGGATATAAACAAAATCCTCTCAATCTTTGAAAAATCAGTTGTAACAAACATAATTAAGGAAAAAGATCAAGGTATAATGCGAGGTGTTTTATTTTGCAGTTATACTGACATGCCCTAGACTAGGGGTCAACAATCTAAGTTCAAATTTGGCTTGCTAAATGTTATTCTAAATAAAGTTTTATTAGAACACAGCTTCACCAATTCATTTACCTATTGTCTATGGCTGCCTGCACTTTACAATGGCAAAAATGAGTAGTTATGACACAGACCCCACAAATGCCAAAGCTGAATATATTTACTATTTGGTTCTATGCAGAAAAAATTATTGAACTCTACCCTAGACAACTGGACATGTAGAAACATTATTAAAACAGGAGATTCCTGAGTTTTCATGGAACATTCTATCATACACATGTTTTAGAAAGACATCTAAAATCTATGGCCTCTTTCTCACCAGGCTTAATCGGCATAATATCACCTATGTAGTATATAAGTATAATATGATCTCCTTCTGGATAGTGACAAAGATGTCTTTGAAATTGATTAACACATGGACTGGGAGAATAGATGTATTTCTGAGATAAAACAATAAAAGTAAACAGCTGTGTTTATCAGTTAAAAGGGAATTACCTCAGGTAGGTTTATTTTCTAATTGGTATAGAAAAAAAAAATGCATTCGCAGATGAAGTAAACAGATTCAACTGGAGACACTTTTAATAAAGTTTATGATAAGTTATTGTCATTCTTTAAAATCCATTTGTTTTCCACACAGGACAAATGGGTATATTGATGAAATAAGATATACTTACATCGTCTTCCAGAGATGGAAATAGTTATGAGTAGAATATGGTGATAAGATGGGCCACTGCAGGAGCTTATATCAGCAAGGTGACAGAATAGGAAGGCCCAGATCTTCCTCTTCCCCACAGAGAGAACTCAACAGCAATACAAAGACCAACCCCTTTTGTGAGAAATCCCAAAACCAGTTCAACAACCCCTGCACATAAGGCAAACATGAAATCATCCACGTTGAGCTGGTAGGCAAATTCATAGCACTTATGCTCCATAGGCCTTCCCCTGACACCATGTGGTAATTGGGAAATGGTCAACTTCTGGATTATCACTGGGGAGGGATAGAGATGACTGAACCACATGCCCATCCTTCTGA
Organism: Loris lydekkerianus; assembly: GCA_963574355.1. Taxonomy (NCBI): domain Eukaryota; kingdom Metazoa; phylum Chordata; class Mammalia; order Primates; family Lorisidae; genus Loris; species Loris lydekkerianus. The sequence goes on along the minus strand of CAUYPK010146471.1, from coordinate 35,576 downwards.
CTTTTGTGGGGGCTAGAGGTGTGGGGAGTGTTGGATAAGGAACTAGTTTGCCTTGCCAGATTCTAAGCATTAACAAGAAATGGTGCCAAGTAGACTGCCACTGACAACTATGACAACGGTTTGGACTAATACCACTCACTTACCACATTTTCTTCCCCTGCTCAGCACAGAATGAGAAGGAGAAAACTCATGATTCCACATACAACCTGGGTAGGGAAAGAGTTGGAGCATACATTCATGTTTTGATTTTGGGGACTGGGGGCTGCCAAGGGACTAGTTTCCCTTTCATCTGGCTCAGAACATTGAAGGGACCCAGCATATGCTAAATGCCTGGGAGTCACTGAGAACAAAAGAGCACTGGCGGGTTTGCAGCTGCTCCACCAGACTCACAGTACAGCAAACAGAAGCCATTGTAGCTTACCAGCCTCTCTCTCTGCAGGGAAAGAAGAATGGAGTGGACTTTCACTGAATTCTGAATTTTGGAGGCACTGCCTAAGGGATTGATTTCTGTTTTATCCATCTCTGAGTCCAAACAGGATCTTTTTTTTTTCTTGAGAGGCATTTTTTGTTTGTTTGTTTTTTAATTGCAAATTAATATGAGGGTACAAATTTTGGGGTTACCCTATTCTAACATCCAATGTAAAGTTCAAGTTGTAGGTGAGTCCTTCACCCAGAAGTCTTGCTGAAAACCATCACATTTTGGACAGGACCTTGCATACTCCAGAAAGCAGGGTGACTTGTGGCAACTTTAGTGAACATGTGGTATCACACATAGACATCAGAAGAAATAAGATATTATGAGATCCTGAAAAATAAAACAAGAAATCCTTGTAATTAGGATTGTACACAAGAATGTCCAGAGAACACATTCTCATAGTTAAGGTTTGAAAGGCCCTCAGAATCTCTTGGCTGGACTGACTGATCACCACTCAGAATTTTCTCTGTATGATGCCAGTACATAAAGACAGATGTGCAAATCCCAATACTAAGTTAAAAAGCACACGAAGAAATAAGAAACTGTGGCCCGTTCAAGGCAACAAAATCAATCTCCAGAAACCAAAGAAAAGAGGTATATAAGCCACTTTATAAAGTATTTAACATAAGTGCCATAAAGTACTCAATACACTCAGAAAGCTGTGTATGAACAAAAGGAGAATATCAACAAAGAGATGGATGTATTTTTTTTTTAAAAAGAAACAAATAGAAATTTTGAACCTGAATAAAAATATTGAATTGATTATAGCACTAGAGAGGTTCAGCTGCAAACTCAAGCAGAAGAAAAAAAATCAGTGAACTTTGAAACAGGTAATTTGGAATTATCCAGTGAGAGGAACAAAAAGGATAAGGGAGGAGAAGGGACTTATAGAATATGATCAAGCAGACCAATATACTCGTTACAGAAATCTTAGGAAAGAGAAAGGTAGGTCTAAAGGCTTAGTTGAAAAAATAACGGCTGATAACTTTCCAAATTTGGGGAAGGAAAAGAGCAGCCATATTTAAGAAGCCTGGTGAATATAACCAGGAGAAATTCAAACAAGTCCATGCTGTGACACGTTGTAACTATATATATATGTATTTTTTTTTTTTTTTTTTTTTTGTCAAAAGTCAAAGACAAAGAAAATTTTGAAAGCACTGAAAGAAAAGCAAGTTATCCTATACAGGGAGCTCCATAAGACTGTCAGCAGATTTTTCAGCAGAAACCTCAGGTTAGAATGAAATGTGTTTGTATATTCAAAGCACTAAAGTACACCACCACCAACAAAACCCTGCTCACCCTGGCTTTTGCAGATGAAGAGAACAGCTTTAATTGGAGACATTTTAAGTAAAACTTCCAAAAGCTGTCCTTCAAAATTTTGGAGAGAGTTCATTACCACTAGACTCGTCTAACAAGGGATTCTACAGAGGGTTCTATAAGTTGACATGAAGGGATGCTAAACAGCAACCCAAAAGTATGTAAAACTATAAAGTTCACTGGTAAAGATAAATATACAAACAAAGAGTGCTGAAATGTTTTAAAAGTCACATTTAAATCACCTTTAATTCTATTACAGTGGTTAAAATGAAAGAGCATGAAAATGACAATAACTAGAAAATGTGTTAGTGAATATACAAAATGAAATTTATGACATCAGTAACAAAGTATGCCTGGGGAGCAAAGAAAAGAGGTGAGTTCTTAGTTATAGACAGAAAATGATTAACCGAATAGCAATAGGAAGTTCATAATTAACAGCAATATTTAAAATGTAAATGGATTAAACTTTCCAATCAAAAGATAGAGAGCAGTTCAATGGATAAATAATAAGATCTGAATATATATTGCCCATAAAAGATTCATTTTAGATTTAAAGAAATACATAGGCTGACAGTGAAGAGATAGATAAAGCATATTCCATAAAAATGGGACCAGAAGAGAGCAGAAGTGGCCATAGTTACATCAGACAAAATGGACTTTAAGTCTAAATTCAAACTCAGAGACAAAGAACATCACATAATAAAAAAACATCAATTCAAAAAGTGGATATAACAATTTTAAATATATATATACACACACACATACATATTGATACAGAGGGTGCCAAAAATATGTATACATTTTAAGAAAAAAAAACCTGTATTAAATTTGTAATACTCAAGTCATGTTTAGCTTTGCAATACTAGAGGTAATCAACTTTCAATAATTCCATGCCAATAAGCAATAAAACATTCAGGAAGAAGATCAATAAAGAAAAGTAGGACTTGAACCTTGTTATAAACCAAATAGACTTAACAGGCATAGAGAAGACATTTGATCAATGATAGAGAATACACAGTCTTCTCAAATCCACATGAAACATTCTTTAGTATAGATCACATTAGGTTGCAAAACAAGTCTTAACAATTTTTAAAAGATTAAAATTATTCCAAGTATCTTTTCTGACCACAATGGAATGAAGCCAGAGAGTAGGAAAACTGGAAAATTCATAAATATGTGGAAATTAAATAGCATACTCTTGAAAAGACCAATTAGTCAAAGAAATCAGAGAAATTAGAAAATATCTTGACACAAAATTAAAACATGTAAAAAGTTATCAGTACAAGGAAGAAAATTTGTAGCAGACAATGCCTACAGAAAAAAATCTAAAGTGAACAACCTAACATTACACCTCAAAGAACTAGAACTAAGCTGAAAATTAGTTGAAAGAAGGAAATAATAAAAATAAGCAGAGTTAAGCAAATTAGAGTATATAAAAAACAATAGAGTAATCAATGAAACTAATAGTTGGATTTTTTTTTAAATCTTTGGGAATTCATTGAAGCTACAGAGAAACCAGTTACATTAATTGCTTTTGTTAGATAAGGACCCTCTTATATTTGTGTCCCGCCCCCAAAAGGTAAACCCTATCCCAGAGGGCATGAGGTGGGTCAAGCGATAAGAGTTGGATCTTTGAGACCACACCATTGACAAACTCTTTACACCCACTACAAAAAAAGAGGGAGGAATCAAATAAATAAAATCAGACATGAAAAGGGATATATTAAAACTGATGCCACAGAAATAACAAGAAGGATCATAAACAACCACTATGAACAAGTGCACATTAGTACTTACATGCTATGACATGAACGAACGTTAAGGACATTAGGGCTTTCAAAGTAGTCTAAGTCACAGAATTAGAATTGTGGTTGCCAGAGGCTAGGGAAGAGCAAAGTGGGGAGTTGCTCTGCCGTATAAATACATGCAGCGTTTCAGCCACACCAGATGAAAAAGTTCTAGATATTTGCTGCACAACAATGTGCATATAGTTAATACTGTACATATGTTAAAAAATTGTTAAGAAGGTATATTTCATGTTATGTGTTTTTACCACCACCAGCACAACCACAATCATACCATCATTTCCTGGTTCTACAGAATACTGCCAGCTGTCAGTGGTTACCTTTGGGGATGTAAGTGGTATGGTCTAAGGGAGGATCAGATACTACATAAAGGATATTTTCACCTTTTGCTTTATATAAAATGATGTTTTCATAAAATTTTTGAAAGCAAGCATATGGAAATAAAACAACATGATCCCAGTTTAAAAAAGTGATGGGCTACTTCCAGAATATTTCACTTGGCCCTTTCTAGCGTAGTAGCCTTCACTACTTAGATCAGTAAAACAATGTGGGCATTCTCCCCTTGATGAGTATGTTTTAAATGCATCCAAGGCTTGAGGCAATGATTAGCAGGTGATTTTGCAAGTGTACTGGGTCTGTTGTACAACAGATTTAGGCTAAAATGCTTATCTCTTGACTTCCATAAGTATCCTCTCGGATAGCTAGGCCACAAAGATATCTCAGTTTCTCAAGAGTGACCTCAGTTTAAAATCAAAATCCCATTCAAAAATACTATTTCCCTCTTCCTTGGGTACAGTTCACTTAGCAAATAATTGCAAGTTCCTTACTATAAGGAATGTGTGCACAACATTTCAAGTCTTACGAAGTGGCCCAAGTCTTAGAAACATAGAAAGAGGCTATATTTGTTTACTGTGGCTCAAAATCATATTCTTTTTATTGGATTTAGTTTTTGTTTATATAATCATGGAGAATTATATTTGCTAATTTTCAAATGTTAAACAAATTATTCCTGGGATATACTCGATTCACCATAAATCATTATATTTCTCATTTATAGCTAATATGTTTATTTTCATTTATGTTCATAAGTGAAATTTGGATGCCATTTTTATTCATAAAATTATCTTGTTGGGTTTGATACCAAGGTAATGGTATCTTTATTATATGAGTTGAGCAGAGTTCCCTCTTAAGTTATTCTCTAGAAAAGATTGTATAGATTTGAAATTGTTTTTCTTAAATATTTAACAGAACTCTCTGGAAATACAGCTATGGCTTAACTTTTTTGTGTACAAATAATTTTTACTAATTCAATTTATTTATGGTTATAGGCTTATGATTACTTGTTATTTCTTAAATCAGTATATGATGTTAATTTTTCTAAACGTGTAGTCATTATAATATTTGAATTATGACTATCTCATAACATACTTTTACTACTTTTTAATATGTGGAACATCTGTTATGTCTAGCTATTAAATCTGAATAATCATCTCTATTTTATCAATTTTACCAGAAGTATGTAAATAGTATTAGTAACTTATAAGCAATATTTTACTTTGTTGATATCTATTATTTTTTGTTATTTTCTATGTAATACATGTCTTTTTTTTTTAACACTTTAATCCTTTTTCTGTATTCATTTTAGATAACTCATCTTTGGAAAGTAATTGAGAAAGAAAAGAATCTCCATTCTTTAATTTCCTTTATTAGTAACATTTACAAATTTGTATACTACATATAGCATCTACAAGAGCAACATGCTAACATGGAAACAACTTGTAAAATGCCAGGCCCTCTCTTCTTGATTGCTGTAAGTTAACAGGAAATGGTTATTGCAAATGACATAGCCAAAGAACTTTGTTCTGCAGACAAAGATTTCATTATCCTGTTTCTGAAATACCTTGGAAAGCAGACCTAAAATTACAGCTTGTATATCTGTAATGAAATTGTTTGGAAAATTCTGTATTGCCCTGTTAGCTTCTTTTAGTTGATTTTTTTTTTTTTTTTTTTTTTTTTTTTTTTGGTAAGTCCTACTGGTGATACTGCAACCTATGCTAATTAGAATGGGATGGTCTGAAGAGGCACTCTTAAAAGTTGATAAGATTACAGTCTCAAGCCTTGCCCAAACAGCTGTAGTTTTAGCTAGGGACAAAAATAAGATTAAGATGTTGGCCTCTTTTCTATTAAAGGTAGGAGAGTAATAGAGGTCAGTAAATCAACTAAAAGAGTAATAGAGGCCAGTAAATCAACTAAAAGCATATTAAGTATTAAAAGTATCTTCATATGAGACTCTCGTTTATGATAAGCTGCAGAAGGAATTGACCAGATGCCTACTGAAATTTTACAGAAATTGTATATCCAAAGTAACACCAGCCATCCTCAAAAGCTTGTAATTTTTCTAACCCTAAAGCAAAACTTGGCCCCAAACATCTACCAGCACCATGTGGATTGCACAAACTATCTAGCCTCTAAGAATATATTTCTAAATTGATCATTAAGAATGAAGGCAAGAAAAGTCTCCCAAAGTATAAAACCAAAAATCACAAGGACAATTTCCAGAGGGCATTTTAATGAGCTCTCACATGGGTTAACCAAATAACTTGGTGCTAAAATCAAGGTTTTTCACCACTCTGTGTAGTGGGATTTGAGGTTGCTACAGATCAATGGCTGCTTGATTTCCCGTGCTTCTTTGCAAAGAGATTTTTTAATTCATTTGTGCTGTTCTCATTTCACCACTTTACATTGGTATTGGGTAGGAAAAAAGAACATTTCTTTTTATGTTTTAATATTCCAAACACAATTAGCCACAATAAGAGAACTGGATACCAATTTTGAAATTGTGTCCCTTGGAATATTCACTCTATGAAGGACACGATTCCTAAGTCGCATCCAGCCGGGGTGACTTGTGCTTCTCTTCATCAGGACTTCCGGTTGTAGTTTGACGTGTGGGAAGAAGGGATTTGAACTTTTAGGTGAGAGCTAAGAGGTGAACTGTGGCACAGACTGACAGCCCCCACTCTATCTGCTCTACCCTTCTTCAATAGAAAAGGAACTTCAGTGAGGTAGATGGCTGCACAGCTAGAAAGAGAATTTTTAGCCTGTCTTGAATCTGAATGTGGCTGTGCTCTGGCCAATGGGTTAGAAATTAAAGAAATCATAACTTCTGGGTTTTGCCTTTAAAAGAAGTAACATGTCTCTTCGTTCCCCTTTTCCATTGCATTACCCCCCTGATTGCCTGAATGTTGGTGATCAGCAGGAGCTGAAATAAAGTTATCTAAGATTGGTAGATAGGTAATGAGGATGACTTAGCAGCCATAAACAAAGGGCCCTCATGCCTGACACAGTAAAACCACCATATCACTCCTAGACCATCTATTTTTGGACAACTATGTGAGAGCAGCATGAACTTCTACTTTGGCCTTCATTGCAAGAAATGAATCTATACCCTAGTAAAATGCTAATGCCGGTAATTATTAGTTCTGCACGTATGTAGCTGAGAAGTGTTCTACCCTTCTTTTCATACATTTACAATCTTATTATTTGAACTTTAAAGAACACTTGAAGCTATTAATGAAGATCAACCCTGCCCCCCTTTTTATGTGAGACAAATACAATGTCAAAAACCAACAGGATTACTCTCTCCAGTATCTGATCTGTCCATTGCATTTTTCTCCTCCAGTACTTACAGACTCTGATACTGTTTGAGTCCCAATGGTTATTTTCGTTATTGTTTTGTACCTTATCTCCCAGCATTTAGTGAAATCTGTACGCTTCTCACAGTGCCAAATATGATAAATCACATCATGCTCATGCTATCTGGGAACTAAACCACTGGCATTTAAGATAATAAATTCCACAGCAAAGCCCGTCTCTCTCCTACCACTAATCTTTCTGCCTTCTTCAGTCTCTGACTAGTTGGCAATAACATTACATTGGTATTTAGATTGCAGAGAATACAGAGACTCAGATTTTGTGATAGTTGATAAAAATGAACTTTATCAGGAAAATGAGAAAAAAGTCTTCATATAATGAACTTTAGATAACTATAGAAAGATAACCTGGGTATTTAGTTGTGAGATGAATACTTAGATTACTGAACTGGACCAGAAGAAAATTTAGGTTTTTCATTTTGGATTTTGTATCACAAGTAGAATTTCAAAACCCTTACCCTACAACAGGCCTTCCTAATGCATCTTGATACCCATTGATTTTCATGTGGTTTATTCTCTGCTTCCCAAAACATTTCTACTCTTTTAGCAGATGAACAAACTGTAGCAAGGTATACATAGGTCATATTTCAAGTCACTAGTGGGTCCTGCACTGAATTTTTTAACCCCTTCTCAAACCAGTTTAATTCAAATGTCACTGCATTATATGTGCCTGAAAATATGGTATTGTATTGTTTTACATGACTTTCTGATTTTATGTCTTTCTTATCCTATTTTAGCTTTCACATCTTTCATATTCTAGTTTTAATTTTCCTTTTTTAAAAGCCAATCAAACCACTTAACCTGACCGCAAGACATTTTTGTCTCTAAGTTATATGTGTGCATTGGACAGCTTATCAGATTTGAGGTACACGTAGAAGGCAGGTTCAAACCACAAAAATTCATGGAGCATGTCAACATCAACGTGCTGCAAAAGAGGAAGGACTTATGGAGGTTAGCCCTGACATTGGTGAGCCTACATATTTGTAGATGTTTTAGAATAATAAAATAATTTTAAAGGACTACTTATATGTAATAAGTATGTAATAAATTAAATGTGCTAAATTAGAATGAGGGGTAAGATTCCATTTTAATAAAGTAAAATCTCAGCTTAGAGCCCCTTTTCTTACTGCAGGTGGGATGATATTAAGGTACCAGTTTCCTTTTTCTAACGTATGCAGCAAGGTCTCTTGCAGTTTCCTGCTCTCATCCTTTTCAAAGATTTGCCTACTCTAAAAAAAACCCAGCATGATAATGGACTTTCCCTTATTCTTTTTAAAAATTAAGCTTTATTTCCCTCCATAAGTTCAAGAAAAACATAACTCAATTTTTTTCCAGGTTGTTTCCATCAATGCTTGTGGAAAGATCATGTTCTTACAAGCACCAGTCAAACCAGAAAAGGAAGAGTTTGTCAATGGATCGATGGATCAGTCAACAAAGGAAATCAGTCGATCAAAGTTGTGTGCTTTTACAACTTCATGGCATGTTGAAGTATTTAAATGGTAATAATAATGGACATTGATGGGAATAGTAATTACTACTATAGAAATATTCAAACAAATCCATAGGATGAAGCCTCCTATGTGTGCACATATATATGTATTGCTTTTCCCTATGCCCCCTGCCTCTTAGTCACTTAGTCTCTATTCTGGCAGTGCACTGATTCTCTAAAATTCCTCTTTCTTCTTGTTGATGAGGTTCTGTGACTTTTAGGTTATTGTGTTATTAAGGTTGTTGTTATTGTGTGTGTGTGTTGTGTGAGTTTTGCTTTCTTATACAAAGGCATTATTAACTATACAAAGATTCAGTTAAATACAGGTGAGCATTCTGCATGATAGAAATATAAACCTTTCTAAAATAAACTGCCTCTTTCTTTTCTCATCTTCCAAAGATAACTAATAATAGGCTGTGCAATTTCTTATGTCCTTCCTCATTAGAACTCTCATACCCCTAATCCTAGCTACTTCTGCTTTTGTTTTAACTTCCAAATTGTTCTTGTATTCTTCTGGTATTTCCTGACCCTCGTCCATTTTCTAAGGCACCAAAGTAATTTCTAAATGCAGATTTGATCATGCCACTATCCTGTGTAAAGTCTCATTGCCTCCCATCTCCTTAGTGTGGCGCTTCAGGTTCTTCATGATCTGACCATGGCCTACATTATCAGTTTCCTCCTTGCTCTCATCTGTTAGATTGATTGGCATCAAGCTGTCTTACTTGCACATTTCTCTCTGTTTAAATTTCAGATTATTAAGGGGGTACATATTATTTGGTTACGTAGAGTGGTAGGTATGTCCTTCAGCCAGGAAGTGTGCAATATACCCATGCCGTGTATGTCTGGGTGGGAATTTACTGGTCTCTTTCCCCCTTCCCTGTACTTGAATTGCATTGAGTTTTTGCTCTCCTGTGCACTATTGGTGTCAATTTACTAATTTCAGTCTAGAACTGAGTACATGTGATGTTTGTTTTTCCATTCTTAAGATATTTTGTTCAGGAGAATGGTCTCCAATTCCATCCAGGTTGTTACAAAAGATACCAAATCTTCATCTTTTTTATGTTTGAATAATATTCCATGGTATACTTATACCACATTTATTAACCCATTCATGTAATAATGGGCACTTGGGCTGTTTTCCTGTCTGTAATTGTGAATTGTACTGCTATAAACATTTGAGTGCAAGTACCTTTATGATAAAAGAACTTTTTTTTTACCTTTGGATAAGTATCTAGTAATGGAATTGTAGCTCAAATGGTAGATCAACTTTTCACTCTTTGACGAATTCCCACACTAATTTCCATAGAGGTTGTACTAGTTTGCAGTCCCACCAACAGTGTATGAGTGCTCCTTTCTCTTCCATATCCATACCAGCATCTATTGTTTTGGGACTTTATGACATGAATCATTTTTATTTGTGCTAGGCAATATCTCAATTCGATTTTGATTTGCATTTCTCATTATCTTAGTAGAGATAAGCATTGTTTTCATGTGTTTGGCGGGCATTATTCTATCTTCATAAGAAAAGTTTCTGCCTGTGTCTCTTGCCCAATTTTTAATGGGGTTGTTTGCTCTTTTCTTATTGATTTGCTTGAGTTCTTTGTAAATTCTGGTTATCAGCTGTTTTTCAGATGTGTAGCATGCAAATATTTTCTCCAACTCTGTAGATGCTCTTTCTGCTTTGAATGTCTTTCTGCTTTGTTGATTCAAATGTATTTATTTTTGTTGTTGCTATAATTGCCAATGTAGTCTTCTTCGTAAATTATTTTTCTAGGCCAGTATCATTAAGAGTTTTCCTCACTCTTTCTTCTAGGAGTTTTATAATTTCATGTCTTAGATTTAAATCTTTTAGCTATCATGAATTAATTTTTGTAAGCGGTAAGAGGTGTAGGTGAGAGGTGTTTCAGTCTTTTATGTGTGGCTAATCATTTCTCCCAGCATAATTTATTGAACAGAGATTCTTTTCCCCAGTGTATGTTTTTGTTTACTTTGTCTTAGGTCAGATGGCAATACAAGCCTAGTTTTAACTCCAGATTTTCTGTTCTGTTACATATGTCTATGTGTCAATTTTTATGCTAATACCAGCACATTTTTCTGTTAAGAAGTTCTATTTGGGAACTTCTTAAAATGAGGAACCTTAATGTTCCTTAATGAAGAACCAATAAGACTACTATTTTGACTCTAAAATTAATAAAGTCCTTCTCTCCTCTCTTGAAATTTGGGCTTAATCAACATTTTTTAAATTCAGGTTTGAAATTCAAAGAAAATAACCCACAGTAAATGATATAATTAGAGAAAATACACACACACACACACACACACACACACACATAACCCTTATCAATGTTTTGTTTCCCCAATTATTCTGAAGTTATTCAACTGTGACTACATTAGATAATTAGCTTGAGAATACCTCATTTGGCATAAATTCTTTAAGTATAATATTAAACAGAACTTTCTTTTCTCTATTTCTCTGGAATTTGGCCTTAGCTATGGCTTTAACTATTAGGCCTTTAAATAAATTCTGAATAAAAAGCCACCTGTCATATTATGTTACTCACCTCTGTTTCTCCAGTCTAACAGAGTGCCACAGACAAAAAGGTGTACAGCTGAGCTATCTAGAAGGCAAGTGAACGTGTTATAATACAGATAAACAAAAATAAACACATAAGCTAATTGATCAGTGATCAATCAATTGATCATTTACTATGTGTAAAGCAATAAGGGTAGGGAAGGCAATGTTGTCAGCCACCTACCAAAATCTATGTTATCTAAAGAAGAATAAACTTGTAAACATAGAAAAATAAATAGTAAGTGCCCATATGAATGACACAAATACCTACACAGAAACAACATAACATCAATAAAATAATAATGATTAATATTTAATGAGCATTTACCATATGCTAAAATCTGTGCTAAACTCTATCAGATTCTATATATCTGAATACTGATAGAAGCTATATAACACATGAATTACTCTTATTCCCAGTTATAGATTGAGAAGGACCCAAGAGTTATATAATACAGTTAGCTTTCCCCAACTGGTAAGAGATAAAGATAGAACTAGTTTTCTGAGTATATAACTTCATAGCACTCTAAAATGTAGAAGTTATTAATATTTTTTTTCTGGGGCATCACTAAGATGTTGTATTAAATGATGAATAGAATGATACATATTCATTATAAAATGAACTTTTAGAAATATTTTCTTTTATATATAGAAGCACAATTAAGACACAACTTCTATGGGCTTTTAGCTTATAGAAAAAGAGAAATTTCCCCAGGGATTAGAGTTCACGGTTGGTTAGAATTGGCACTCAGCTAACATTATTTCACAATGTTTTGAAGTCCTTTATGCTATATACAGCATAAACATTGATAAATCTCATGTGACATATATTTAAGATTTCAAGTTCTAAAAATCCATTCTAGATAATTTAACAGGACAAAAAGCATTGCTTCATAATATTGCAGAAGTTGCCATAGTATATATTTCAAGTCACAATTCTGAAACAGCATCAGCATACATGATCATACTGCTAATTGAGCCCATAGCAAATATAGAAACAGGTATGTACATTAAAAAAAAATCTACTTTGATGATTGAAATCCATTTTTAGTAAGTAACAGACAATATATCTTAAGTAGTCATTACTGTGGTATTCAAATGAAAGGTTATTCAGGAATGATTATGCAAATTTCAAGGAATAGATTCAAAATGCAGTTTAAAAGCAATGCGTAAAATATGAAAAGATGTCTATTTCTTGTTTTTGTAGATGAGTTAATTTATTTGTTTTTCAGAAATCTAATATTTAAGGAGGAAAAAAACCTGGTGGTTTAGTTGTCATTGGCACGAATATAACTATGGGAAATTCCTATAAATATTTTTAGTCAATTAGTGTTGGCCAGGAAGTTTGAAAATTCATGATGTAAATGGAGCAATTCATAGGAAAAAAGAGAAAAAATGGATCTTCAAACTATGAGACAGTTTATAAATTAAAGGAATAAATCTAAGGAACATGAGATTCATTCATTCATTATTCATTCATTGAATCGGTTTTTTTAATCAAGTATTTTATATTTGCTGTGCAATATGTACCAATGGACATGGCCTTTGTCCTCCTGGCACTTTCTAGTGAGAGGTACAGACGTTTTAAGACTAATATCCCAAATTATCATCTAATTGACTTGTGTTAATTATGGTAAATGCTCAAAGGAGACATTATGGTGGACTCTGAGTGTCACAGAGGGCTTGAATTGTGGAAGGCAAGGGAAGTGGGATGGAAGACACATCACAGATAGATTCACTAATGAAGCAACATTTGGACTGAGAGCTGAAAAAACTAGGAAGACAAACCAGGTGAAGGAAGCAGCCTGTCAGACACTTTTGTAGTGTGACATATAGTGGCATAAGTAACTGTCATTAACATGACATAGGATGGAGCCATAACAATAACCTGTAACGTTTGTTTAATATTACCTGTGGGCCTATCATCATGATAAGAGCTGCACATGTATTTACTCATTTATTTCTTACTGTAACACTGAGGTAGGTTTGTTATCATCTCCTCAGGATGAGAGAAAAGAGGCAGAATAGCTTTCCCAGGATCATGCTGCTGGTCTAAGGCATAGTGGGATTGAGGCTAGGCTGTCTATTTCCAGAGACTATGCTCTTGATCACTACCCACCCAGCCTGGGCACTCAGATGTAATTGTCAGCTTCTCTGTAAGTTTTTATACTGTGATTTTTCAGAGTATGGTAGATAGATATTTTTCATAGAGTGGAATATAATTTATGGTGGGGTTTGCTCAAGAAAAATTCTATATTGGAAGATATCTCATATGATCTTTAAGTTTACACTGGAATCAGCCAGCCAGGATTTGACTTCCTGCTCCACTTTTCCTTATTCTCTATGTAAATCTTGGCAAGTTTCTTCAGCTTTCCAAGTGTCAATAGCTATAAAATTGGCTAATAATGTATCCATAGCTTGTTATGAAGTTTACATGAAATAACAAATGTTCAATATGTTCTTGGCATAATATTTGCTCAATAATTGTTAGCTATTATTGTTAGCAGGAGCAAAGATTGAAAATGTCAAAGGGAATTTTGATGCCTTACATAGGAGTATATGTTATTCTATAAGCAACAGGGAGCCGTCGAAGTTTTCTAAAAAGGAAATGACTCAAGCAAGATGATAAATGATTAGTGACAATGTGTAGTTTAAAAGCATTTCCAAATAGATTATTTAATCAATTCTCACCAATCTTGGAGGGATGATATTTTGATTGCTAATTGGCACATAAAGAAACTAAAACTTAGTTTAAATGCCTTGCCAAACAGCTTAGAAGGCCTTAGTAGCAATTTTGTGGTTAGGTTCAAGACTTCAAGTCAAAAGACAGGATAATTTTCAACATAACACAGCTGGCAGATGATTTTAAAAGACATTAAGGAGACAATACCTAGCAAAAGTAAGAGGCAAAGCTGTTTTGGTTCTTCTAAATTTAAAGTGAAGATTCTTTTTTTTAAAAAAATGATAATTGGAGAAATATAGGTATCTAGTAAAGGTTTAGGAAGCTGGACATTTTGGTCTCAGTCCTGTAGGATAAAGCATAGGGTTAAAAGTGGACACTAGGGACAGAATGATCTGAACAAAAGCCAAGAATCACGGCTAGATCTGAATACTAAAAACAGTACTCGCTAGACACAGAATACACTCTCAGCCCCAAGCCATACACTGTCAGATAGTTTTATAGTGTGATGGACACACCACAATGTACTGATTAAAATGATAAGTATTAGCAATGATAAGATTAAGAAAAAACTACAGTAAACAGGATGTGTTAGTATTTCAATCATGATGTTAAAGAAAAATTGCTTGTTTTTTAACCTTTACTCTCTTTGAAACTTTCCACTGGGCTGTATTTTCTCATGCTTGAGATTTCAATAAAAGCTAGGGAGAAACATTGGAGGGGTCCACACCCTTGTTTCTCCTTGCAGAGGGCTTGCTGGTGTTGGCCTCCCCAGTTGCCTTGCTTCTGTGCAAATTGACTGAGTAGGTATTATTCATCTGCATCAAGTTTCACTGACATGGTCACATCTCTGTCATTCCTTGGCTTTGTGACAAGTTGTAGACAAGTCATTTCACCTGTATGATTATAAGTTCCTTTTTCTCTGAGAAAAGGAAATATCTGTTTTGGGGAATTTCCAACAGATCAAATGAGAAATTTATTCCTAAAAAAAAAAAAAACAACCCATATAAATAAAATAGAAATTCAAAAGGCAAACATACTTACCGTATATACTCGAGTATAAGCCGAGTTTTTTTCAGCACAAAATTTGTGCCGAGTTCGGGTTTTACTCGAACTCGGCTTATACTCGAGTATATACGGTATATTACTGTTGTTTTAAAAACATAAGCTTCCATTTCCACATTGAATTTAATATTTTACAGTAAAATTGATTGAAGTTACAGCCACTGAGAATCTACTGCATATTTTGAGGTTTATTAAAATATGCAGAAAACTAAGAATATTTTCAGTGCAATTAACATGTTAATTCATTAGTAGTAGCAACTCTACATTTTTGCATTTACTAATATTATTTACTAGAATCGGTTGGGGAATGCTTTCTCCTTTCATGTGAACTTTGAAAATGTTGACTTGTCTTGGTTTGCTATAGATATCCTACTTACTGAGGGATGTTTTTCCAAGTCTACTCCTCCATCTAAGTATCAATGTCTTTTTGTTTTTAGTGACTTGCTTTCTGTGCCTAACTGTGATTCCAGACACAAAATCTTCTCCCTTATAGAAGCGGAAGTGAAATGCTCAGGTCCTTATATATTCTTCCCAGCTTCTTGTATGCTCTCAAGTCCCCTTGAACTAGTTGAGGATGTGTGTGGAACATTCTAGTCATTGCCTTCTTTTTCTACTACAACCTGCAGTTATCTCTCTTTTCTAATTATTTCCAACTGAATTTATACATGATTATACCTGAAACTTCTGAAAATGTCCTCAGATATACTGTTATGCATACTAGCAATTTCTATAGGCAACATATTTTTTGGACAGTTTGATAATCAACGTGTTATAAGTTATAAAATTATTGCTTGAAAAAAGGGGAGATTCTGCCCTATAGAATTTATGGATTTATACAGAATATAGAAAATCATATAACTGCTCAAAAGAATTGACTTGCGTTGAGAATTTCTTTTCTTCCCTCCCTTTTGCCCAAATTAAGTAATCTGATCTTTCTCCTCAAGGTCATAAGAAACTAATGCAGAAAATACAAAAAAGAGAATGAAAAGAGAATGTGAAAAAAAAATATGCAAAGAGTTATGAGATAACAGACATAAATACAGTAGAGCTGGGTTTTGTTGAAATGTTAGAGATAGCACTGTGTTTTATATACTTGTGAGACAATTTGACCTACATGATAATAAAAGCTATGTTATAGAAAGACAGTCAGCCTATGAAAGAATTTTATTACTCTGCAAAGGTACTTTTGATTTATAATAAATTAATGTTCTTTGCTACAACAGCAATAAAGATGGCTAGGAATTTAGACAGCTTAGAATCAGAATAACCTTTAGAAAGCACATCATCCAACACCCTTATGTTACACGGAAGGATGTTGTGGCTTAAAGACAGGTGCAGTGGTTAACTAAGGTTGTACTTCCAGTCGGAGCCTCCATCGGGGACCCTGACACACTGATTCTGTGTCCTCCTTGTTTTGTTTCCCTCAAAACAGAAGGACCCTGTCTGGGAGTGGTTTTTCACTCACAGGTGGGAACAAAGCAAGACTTTAGTTCGCAACACAAGTCCATTTCAAGTAAAGTACCGGAAGCTATATATTCCACAAAACAAAACTTCCTTATTAAAAGGAATGTTTTCTGGACCAAAGAAATGACCTTCATGCTAGTGAGAATTGAAGCAGTGCTGAATGCACGACAAGATGGGGGAGCAAATGAATTATATATAAAGATAGTTCAGATTGATTATGGCAGCAAGAGACTAGCCAAGGGCATTTACAAGCAACCTTATGAAAACATTTCTCTATTTTTCCTTGAGAAAAAATATTCCAAATTCTTAGCCTGAAAGGAAAAGACATCCAGATAAATAGAGAATTCCTAAACCATTGCATGTTGTCAGAGAGCAATGCTACTCTTTGGCTACTAAAAACCTACAAGAATTTTGAAACTTAAAAACTAAATAGGGTTCATGTGATATTTCTTTGAAATTGAAGCAAGCACAGATGATAAAAGGAGGGCTAGATTATACTTCAAAAATCTGCATAATGAATGTTTCTTCATCTTCCTTGCCTAAGCAAAGGGGAGGGAAAGCAATGCCAAGCTGAGCAAGGCTTTCCAGCCGAAGGTGGGAGAGAAATAGGCTGAGCAGAGCTGCCCAGTCTTATGTCAGAGGCCAAAGGGCATGGGGCCATCATTGTGAATATAGAGTGACATTCTATTTTAGAAGCTACTCTCAGGAGAGAACACTGGCTGTGAGGTGGAGGGCTGTCTTTACAACCATGAAAGAAACGTTCAATGTGTTATATTGATGTGGAAAACGCTGAAATCAACTCCATAAGCGACCCAGAAGACTTGCTTCTGGTGCTTGTATTTTCCTTCATAATAGATAGCTGCATTCTCATCCGAAGGCAAATGACAATCAACCACCAGCTCAGGAAGTAGTGTGGTGTGATCAAAACTCACTCGCCTGCTCCTTTGTTCCCCTGCAAATACACTCCACTAAAATAAACTTTCTTGCAGGAAAGTTTTCACTGCCCTTACACTACAGTCATCTGTGACCTCTGAAGCCACTTGTCTTGTGTCCATCATCAGTAGTTATATCACTAACAACCAGGGAGAGAAGCAGCAGGTGAAGAGAAAGGCCCACCTGTGATGACAGATGAGCAAAGAAAGAATCACCAAGGCAACTGAAAGAAGATACATTTGGAAGCCCTAAAAGATGCCAAAAAATGAAAGAGCTTTGCTTTTCCCCAAGGCAGTACACAAACAGCTTCTCTCTGCCACCAAATGTTCGGTGGCGTTTTCAGTGCATGGGAAATGACAGTTACTCCACTCTGGAGAAGCCACCTTCCTCATCACCCTATCTCCATGAGTGAGCGGCCGTGGCAGAAGGAGCTGCGGTAATGAGATCACCCATGCAGCTCAAGGGAGATGAGGTGTTGAGATTGGGATGGATGTAGTAGATGGTTTGGTGAAAGAATAAGGTCTTTTCCATAAAAGAAAAGAAGGCTTTGCTTGAGGTGCTACGTAAGACACTGCATGAGCACAAATGGGAGCTAACATTATTTAGACTAGGCTACCAATCATCAAAATGTATCCAAAAGTATAACTCTGAACTTAGGAAATAGTTGCTCATGATTTGTTATCAAACTCACCAATGACTCATTTCTTTGGACAAAAAAATCCAAATGCTAAGGGAAGATGAACACTGACTTCCCTGTCTATAAGGTGCTCAGCGTATTTGTACTCTATAAAGTGTTACTTTTATAATTTAGTAATAATTAAATAAACAAAATGAATCTATCACTTCCTCCAGGCAAACATGATCAAATATTCAGAATATTTTAAAGCATTTTGACAGATTCTATTTTTTTTTTCTTATTTTCTTTTTTTCTTTCTTTTTTTTTTTTTTTTTTTTTTTTTGGTAGGAGCACTAGTTTAATATTGGGCAGCTAAGCAGAGAGTTCAGACAGCAGATAGATTTGGGCACGTGAGAGAATTTACAAATTTGCAAGTAAAACTTTCAGTGTTCCAATTTGCAAATGACCAAGTAGATTTTGGAGAAAGGGAACTTAGATGACAGTTTGGCTCAGTGTCGACAGGCCAGGTTAAACTGAGCGACAGACTACAGAGTCTGACATTCTCTTATGACTTGGATTTAGAGAGAGTAGGCTAGAACAAAGTTGGTGAGGAGAAACGAAAGAAAGTTGCTTCACTGTAAGTGCTCTTCAATAACTAGTGGGGTTCTGGAGGGAAGAGACAATGACGCCCCTTTTCCTCTAGAAAATTCAAAGCTAATTGAAAGATGGACACAAGAGGCAGGCAGTGATTTCACAAAACTGTATTATGAACTGTTAAAAGATAAACTTAGGCGTATTAAAATTTTAAAGAGTTTGAGCAGATAGCAATTCATAAATCAGGCAGCTTTAGGCCACAAGCAGTTCCTGGGCTCTAACAAAGAGGCATGGTGTTAGGGGTGGGGGCAGATCCAAGGTGAAGAAAATATTTGCAGTCACCTTATTTGGGTCATTCCAATGGGAAGTCTCTAATTAGAGATGAGCTGGCAGTTCCTGACTGGTTAACTTTTCAGTTTCGTATTACCATTTTACACTAACTTGATTTTGGTTTGCTTATATAGGAGATCTGGAGCTGCTCTAGCCTAACGGCCTCCCAATTATTTTTTCTTAACAGGACAAAACTTGCAATGGAAGGCAAGGTTTCTAGATATAGCTAAGGGTGTTACTAATGCTTTACCTATACACTGGACAGACTTAGTTCTGTGGGAGGGTGCATGGCACCACTGCAAGGCAGACCTCTTGCTGTGTTTCAGGGTAGACCAGAGATAATCTAGCAGTGGCCAGGCCACAAAATCCCACTTGCTTTTGCCAAACTCATCAGATACTTCTCCTTTACATCAGAGGAAATGTGTTTGGGACACAGGGAATAGAGCTGAGTGTGCTGTGCTTTTCTTCTCAAGAAAATGTAAAGAGTAAGGAATACCATAGTCTTCTGAACAACACAGAGACTATGTATATAATCAGCAGACAAGGGACCAGTAATAAGAAGATATAAGGAAGAAAGTGCTCTTAGCAGACCTAGTCTTCATGACACTCATGTCAATAATTGTAATTTAGGCTTCAGCCAATAGTGACATTGTTTTTTGTTTTTTTTTCAACCTCACATTTGGCATCGAAGATATTGGAGTGCATGTTTGATACTAATGAAATGTAAAGTTATGTTTCAAGTAGTTCTAATCTTTCATGTAGATAATTATGTGTAATTAAACTAATATTACAGTTTTATGATATATAGGTTACTAAGTTAATTAGAATACTAGTTACTTTGAATGTCTTCCCATTTCAATGATTTTGAATCAATGAGTGGTATCTGATTAAATAATTTTTTTTATAAAGATTCATTGTGTTCCAGGCACTGTTGTGACAATGTACATATGGAGATGAATTGAATTAAATACATTCCTTGCCCCAAAAAGTCCATATTAAATAGAATTTATAGAGATATAGATAAATAGGTGCAATTCAAAAAAACCAGTGCACTGACTGAGGCCATGCAAAATTAGCAAGAAAGAATGTTCAGATCTGACTGGACCTCAACAAAGGCGAAAAGCGTGCTTGAACAGGTTTCTGAAAAATAAGGGAGATGTCACCAGGTGAACCTGGAGCGAGGGCATTCCAGGTAGCAGTAGCAGCAATCTGACAATCGGATGTTTTGTTTGTAGAATCACAGATAATGTTCAAATTGAAGAGTAGAATTCAACTGAAAGATTGACAGAACATAAATGTCAAAATGTAGACTGGGGCAATCTCTTAAAAAGATATTGTATATCATCTTTGTGTTATTATCATGTTTATTGTTGTGGTTTGTTTTTGCTGCCTTCTTTGGCAAGATACTTCCATCTCTTGCTGAATAAAAGATGGGGGTTAGATATTACCTGAAATTTGTGATACTTAAGAGGGTAAATGAATGGGAAAATGTCCCAGTCTTTTTGATGTTAGACCTAGTCCTCTTAACATTCCTACAGCTGATCTGCAAGCCACAAGGTAATACACAAGATAAACACACAGGTTTATAGATTATATAATAATCATCACTGACTGTTGTTGGCAAATTATTGTTCCCTTAATCACTATTACAAATAAGCTTGGCTCCAGCACTGGTGAGAGCAGCAAGAGAGAAAGAATCTGCCTCAACTAGTGAATTTTGCACCAAAACTTTAAAGTTAGCTTTATCTGTTGAGAAGTGCCTCACTTTCATGCGGTGCAAATCTTATATAGAGAAACTCATCTATATATGTCTTTCTAGCACAACTCTCTTTTGTGCTAGAAAGACTCACCATTTCTGAGTGACTTAGGCATAGAACCATATCTCCATAAAAGCTGATTATCTCAGCCACTTCCAGTGAGGCCACAGAATTAATTCAAAAGACTCTAGACAACTAAGCAAATCATTGGGTACTGGACATTCCTCTTAAAATTTGTCATTATTGATAATGCCACTGCTTTAGTATAGGTGACAGTTGTTGAAAATGAAGATGCATTCCATTTTTGGGGTTGGGACACAAATTGCTAAGTTACTTTGTATAGAGCATCTAGTATCCACTCACCACATGCAATGTAATGAGATTGGACTGATCCAGCGGTGATTTTTTTTTTTTTTAAATCACTCGAGGTACTTATAAGCACTAGAGAACCCCTGAGCACATAAAAAGAAGGAAGGGAAGATTATTGGAAGAAGGAAAAGTGGGCTTTTTAATCTCTTGATCTTGTTTATATGGGGAGTACGCCAAGATTTTGCATTTTTAGAACAAAGTGGGACAGATCTGTCAACTCCTAAAATCTGTAGAAGATTACTCTGATTTTATGAAAGTGCTAAATATTTGTCCTGCAAGCAAAATGAGGAGGGTCTGACGTAAGAATCAAGGGGTGTAAGCATGATCAGGTTTTCTTTGTAGCAGCCCACGCTAGCAATGGTATGGACAGTGATCAGCAGGGATGCTGGGCCTGGGAGACTAATTGCAAATAGGGAGGCCCAGATTGGGCCAAACAGTAGTGAGAGGGAGCAGAAACTATACCAATACTTTCTTACTGAATACATCCACACACTATTAATGTATGTTTTATTTTTAGGATACTATTTCTCAGGAAATATTCATTGCAATGCAAGTACCACAGGTTGACTCATGGCTGAACAGATCATTAATGTGAAGGAAATGAATTAGGCCATGACCACCATTAATAACTTGGTTTAGAGCCTTGTTCTCTGGGGAAAGTCAGCTACCATCCTCCTCCTGACTTTGTTCCTGTGCAAAGAGTCTGAGTTTTCATCTTAAAAGAAATATCAGGTGCTGATTCTATATAGAGTAAGTTGTTGCCAGAATGAAAAAGCTGCCTGGAAGCAATAATTGAAGGGTCAGACAAAAATAACCATCCAAATGGTGTTCTTATAAAATGCTCAGGAGTAACTTATAGTTAGGAAAAGTTAGGGTTGAAGGCAGAAAGCAAAAGTATACTCTTGAATTTCATCTATTGATCATGTGGGAAAGAGCTAGTTGCATATATTACCCTGATCCTTGGGTAGCTAATTTATTTTGTGGAAAAGTATTTTTTCAAGGCAAAAGATGAACTTGCAAAGCAAAGGATTATAACCATTTATTTAAAAGTAGAATCCTTCGTTTTAAAAATGAAGTACCTTTCACCATTCACTGGAGTGAAAACAGAAGAATGAACAAGTGGCTAAGGAATTATAGTTTGAAGTTTTCCAGCAAACACATTTACAGTTATTTTCATTGTTTCTGAAATTATGATACATATTTCGGGAAGGAACACATTCCAACCCACTACTGTTATAAACACAAAACTGCAAAAACAACAACAACAAAAACACACAAAAATAAATCCAACAAAAACTATAAAGTGTATCTCATTCCCAAAAGCAAAAATAAAAGCTAAAAAAACTCCCCCAAAAGTAAATTAAGTTTTATGTATATATTAGGCTAACATTTCCTTAGCAAAAACTTCAACTAGAAATAGTCTGTAGGCAAAAGGTGGGAAGAGATGAGAAAATGAAATTTAACTCCACTTTTCTAGTACCTGGTGTGAGAGCCACATTCTCACCTCTACAAATTAGTGAATCAAACATATCTAGGGTTCAAGCATTTCTTTTTCCAGCAGTGTGTGGCCCAAGTGCCTCAATCTAGCTATCTTTTTATATTAGAAAGCTGAAATTGTTGTGACTTGTATAACTCTCGAAAGTAGAACAACAAATGGGATATTATACAAGTCACAACAATTTGTATTTGTACAAAATACAAATTTTGTTGGATGTCTCTCCCCCACTAAGAAAATGAACCTGTGTTACTATTTTCCTGCTGAGATTTTGGTATAATTCCATCTTCCAAAAAGGAAAGGTATAGAAGCACTGATTTTTACAAAGAAGTCTGGCATTGAGAGAGTATTTTTTCATTATAGAAATGAACAGGAGATGATTAAATGATTACATTCCATAATTTTTTTTTTTTTTCTTTTAGAGAGAGAGTCTCACTTTGTCACCCTTGGTAGAGTTCTGTGACGTCACAGCTCACAGCAACCTCCAGCTCTTGGTCTTAGGTGATTTTTCTTGCCTCAGCCTCCTGAATAGCTGGGACTATAGGTGCCCACCACAATGCCCGGCTACCTTGTGTTTGTTTTAAATTATTTGTTACCAGTCCATTTTACTAATCATGGAATAATATGATTCCAGGGGGAACTTTCTCAAGAATGGCCAAACATTCAACAATAAATTGCAATAACATTTTCCTTATGAGGGCATGAACTCCTTCCAAAAGGTGAATTCACCTTCTCTTTAGTGTTTTGTGAGCTCCCTAACTTCTCACCTGGGGGGGGGGGTGAAGTAGTGTAGAAAATGAAGGAAAAGGGAAAAAATGAAAATTATCTTGGTTATGGAAAGTTATTTTTAAAAGCATTTATAAAATAAATAATACATATAAGTTGCTTTCCTAGAAACCTCAAGATTGTGCCAGTAGGGAGTAGAAAGAGGTTAAAAAGAAATTTAAGAAGATATTTTTCACTAATGAAGATTTCTGTTTGGAGAAATTAGTTTAAGCAATACAAGAACAGTATATAAGAAGTTGGCAAGGAAGGGGAAAATAATTCTCAAAGATTTCCAACTTCCCCTCATCTTAATATTTATAATTTATGCCATCATAGGATAGCAATATGCTATGTCTATTTATTTTCAGTCTGAAGAAGACTAGCTAAGCAAAAATGGAAATGCTATCTAAAGATAAAATAATACAACAATACATGATACTATGTAAAAGTCATCTGGGGTCAGGTCTCACGCGGACACCTTAACAACTAGAAATCTTTCTTTTTCCTTTATCCTTACAGGGAATTCCTGACCACCCTATGTATTCCAGGTTTTATGTCACTGCTTGTGATACCCAGAACTTAATGACTGGCCTTGCTCAATCCCATTTCTCAATTTCTAAGAAAGAGAATTACATTGTCTCAGCTAAGGTAATCTTAGGTAAGATCAGCAGATTCGATCACATAATTAAAGTTGGACCATAGTCAATGGAGAATCCAATTGTTCAGTTACTGGAGTAAAGCAAATGGCCCTTGACTTGTAAAGATACTCCAATGAGTGTTTACTATGCCAATTTGAATAATGCACCAGAAGAACAATTTCCAAAATGCCATATTTATTTTTTGTCAGTGTGCATGTGTGTAACAACGAGTCATTTCTTGATGTTCTTCTGCAATGGAAAATGGAAAGGCAGTCAGCAACCAAAGTCAGTTTCTTGTCCTTGATTCTGCCGCCGTGTCTATGAAATTCTTGTACCATATGCTCACTGCAATGTTCAGGCAGATATATATTATGCTGGAACCATATGTTGATTTTGCAATGGCATATTTTCTATTTTTCAAAATTGAGCCTACCATATTGTGGACACAGACAGTGAGAACCTCAATATCTCTCATTTGAAAGCCAAGATGGCATTAAACATGCATGCAAATGGTGCAGCTGGGTATGCAATTGCTTGATGGGAGTACGTGATTCCGGCTCCCTGACAGGTAATCTCTACCACACTGAAAGCATCATAAAGAGTTGAGAATCCAAACTCAAGGCAAAAGCCTTGCTTTGTAGTGGGTTCTCCACTGTCTTTTAACCTCTGCTCAAAGGTTCTTACTTTTCTCATATGGCTCACAACTTTAAGAAGTTTTGGAATTGAGTTTTGAAATGACAATTTCCCAGTGTTCTTGAAAGTAAGGATGACTAAAGAAAATTAATTTGAAAAATTAAAGTTGTCATTTTAAAATTATGATGGATTTTTCTCTAAAACATTGAACATAAAGCTTTATTTAAAAAGTTGATAAATGTTATCTGCATTTTGATGTGTCTTACATATCCATTCTATATGTCCTCATGCTTTTAACTTAAAGAGTAGAAGGTTCTTTTTAAAGAAATAAATGATTCCATTTTAGTTGGGTGCCTAAAATGAGACCACTCTTCTTACCCTAAAGGGTGTAGCTCATGAACTAATGTGAAACACCGAATATCTTATATTTTTAAAGTAAAAGAAGGTAATTCACAGATGATTTTTTTAAAGGTCTTTTTTTAAGGTTTTAGAAAACTTGTTAAAAAACACCCACAACCATATTTCAAGTCACATTCTCTCTCTTGTCTCTTCTCCCCACAAAATGCTCAGACTGCCAATTTAGAGAAAAAACATAATCAAGCCAGATAAAAAAGCATCCAGATGAAGAGAAGGTTAATTCCGGAGGGGTCCAAGGCAATCTGGTGGTTTCCTCAGAATGACCACATTGAACAGTTTCTTCCCCTGACTCCGAAGACTTAAAACCTGGTATTCACTAGTTCTTAGACTCCCAGGTAGAACCATATTGATCCACAACTGTGTCGCTTCCTCATTGTTAACCTTCTTCTGGCCTCAGAGTCTTAGGAGGGGAGCCCAGGGAAGAAGAGTATGGAAGCCAGAAACCCAGAAAACAAGCAGAAACATGAACAGAAGTGCAAACACCTGCATCAGTAATGTTAAGCAGCCACTTCTTCCATCTCTTCATCTAACCCAAATAAAAGCATAAAGAGGGGCAATTTTTTAAAACATGAATTCACTAAAGGCATTTTTCAGCTTTATTTTTAGCTTGTAACAGCCCACTGATATGTCATGACAAACATAAATGAGAATAAAATATAAATTCAAACTTGTGTAACTATTGCATCTTAGTTCTTTCTTTTCTTTTTATGATGTCAAAAAACCCAGGCTTTCATTCTGAGTTATGACCATCTCTTACTCATGCTTTGCCCTTAGTTTTGCTCATAATTACCACAGAAACTGCTGGCTTCATTATCTGTCAGAAGGATTGACTGTGACAATGGATAAATAATACTTAGTAGAGAGCCTGGCTTATAGTAAGAAATCGAAGAATGTTAACTACCTTCAGGCTTATGATTTTGTTTGAAATATCACTTATATCCTTATAAATGAAATGTAAATATAAATTATAATCTATTATGAATCAGAGGACTTAGGTTCCAGTACTGGCTCTGTCCCTAGGAAGCCTAGAGTTTCCTTGCCATTGAATATTTTTAGGAAAAAAGCTGGTACAACAAAAGTGCTGGATGAGCAGTGGGTCTGGGTGTGAGAGACAGGAGTGTGGTTAGTATCAGCAGCTCACGGAGCAGCAGCACAGTGGGAAGAGGGAGGGCTGAGCAGCAGCAGAGCTGGGTGGTGAGCCAGCTCTGAAATTTCTTCTGTATTCTCCACGTGCCAGATCCAAGTTCGTATGCGGTTTTGGCAATGGAAGTTTCCAGGGCCCCAAAGGATACTGATAAATGGCAGTGAAACAGGTTGGAAGAAAGTGTTGACTGGCAACCAGGCAGTGAGTGATTTTTATTCAAAAGGTTTGTCTTTAGGAAGCTAAAAACCAGATGTGATTGTGTTTTAGGGTGGGGAACTGGGGTACCATGGAGAAAGGAGAGAGAAAAATGACAGGGGCAAACTCCTGGACTTCACTGATTACCATCATGGCAACTGAGTCTGCATAAAGAGAAAGCAATCAGGAGGTACCCTGAGTCCTTAGGAAAACCTCTGTATACCAGATAGTTATACAGACTATCTGATAGTTATCCTGAGCCACTTAAATATGGAGTCTGGGAGAAAGTGATGGACAGGGAGATTATTTGTAATCTTGTTCTTAGATGGGTCAAAGAAAAGAACATCACAAGGCATTGATCTCGTGGTGTATATCTGACCTGAACTACCAGCCTAGTCTTTACTTCTGATGACAGTAGAAAGTAGACTGGATGATCCCTGTAACAGGCTTCTAAATTCTGAGTCAAGGTTTCATATAGCATGAGGCTTGAAACAGTCATGGTTACCCTTTTATCATTACCTGTATGTGAATTTTAGCAGGATAGTTGGAATCTAGGTTAAAACTAGGTGAATGCAGGGAAAGGCTAAAATCCCTGGTGTGATTGATGAACATGAGAGAAAGAAAGTAAGCATAGCTTGAGGCTCTGGACAGAAATGTGGTACATTGAAAGGGAAAAGGATAGGCAGAGTGATCATGTGGAAAATATGAAACATGTACCATTTCCAAAATACACTTTTTGCTGTGTCAGTAGGGGAGACACCATGCCTTTCTTCACACCTCTCCTGATAAAAACCTCACAGAAGCCTGGTGCTAGGTAGATCCATCCCCTGCGTGGAGATCACACTAAGTCCTCTTGTCCAGGGACAAGAATGTTGAAGGAATAGACTCACCAACTAGAGAGAAAACCAGGGTCACTAACATGTATCAGCCAACATAGCTCTTCTTCCCTAAATATTAATATGTAATCAATAAACACCTGACATTCAGAGAAAAAAAAAAAAAAAAACCAATACAAACAGGACAAAGAACCAAGATTGCCAACTAGATCTACTACCCATGGTGGTAAAAAGTTTAATTTATGGAAAAGAAAAGAAAGTTTTAGAAATTCTGATTGGTATCCACAGAGAAATTCTAAGCAAATTGCATCCAAATAAACAAGAACAGGCTGTCATCTTGCATCTTTTAAATAACAAGAAACAGTTCTTGAAAACAAAAACTATACTCGCTTAAAGACGTAACAAAAATAGAAAATGTTCCAGTAATTATTATTTTTTTTTTAAAAATCTCATAATAAAGAGTAAAATCTTTTATTTTGGGGGATAAAAATAGAAATAATAAAAGGTATAGAGAATCAATCCTGAAAGAACAGTATCTAGTTAGTAGGAAGTATAGAAGGGCAAAGCTGTGGAAATGAATGGAAAGAAATTATCAAAGAAATAATGGAAGAAACAAATATTGAGCTCAGGAAAGGCCAAGAAAGTGTATATAGAGATTGAAAGCATCAGCTGAGAGCCTAACAAAATGAAATAAAAATAGCTAATGTTGCTGAGTCCCTCACATCTGTTATATTAATCTTTGTAACAATTCTAAAATGTATTATTTAATCCTCACTCAACCCTAAGAGTTAAACACTTATACTTTATGATTGAACAAAATGAAGTGAGGTTTGATTTTTTAACTTACACAAGGTCCTACAATCAATAAGTGGCACACTCATCATTGGAACCTGGAAAGTATTCAGTGACAGATCATCATCTTAGTCGCAAATTTACTGAAGTCATTAAATTTCCATGTTTACATAGAGCATTGTGAGTATCAAGGATAGACGGATGACACTGCAAGACTTGAAGTTAGCATACCGTTATTTTGCCATGTATAAGGTATACATTTTTGCCCACATTTTTGATGGAAAAACAAATATACACATTACACAAGGGGAATACAGGTCAGCAATGGGGCAGTCCAGTGGGCCTCCCAGGGACACCACAGCCTCCTTCCTGGGCCTGTAGGCCACATGGTTCCAGTCTGGGAGGATCCAGAATCCAGTGGAATTGGGTCAGGGCCATGATCAGGGGAGGGAACAGCGGCAGGGCTGGCAGGGACCAGGGCTCCAGGCCTGTTCAAAAGGAGGGGACTCACCTGGCTGCCTGGGGCTAAGCAGCTTCAGAAGCTCTAGTCCTGCCAGCCACACATGTGGCCATCTCAGCTGCACACCCTGATATAGTGGGAGAGGAGGGACCCTCAGGAGAGAGGGAAGGAGGCGAGCTTCACAGAGAAGGTGGACTGGGAAAGGCAGTGTGATATGAATGTTTACAAGGGGAGCTTTAGCCCTCCTCAGATGTGTCTCTCCCTGCTGAGAGTCAGCCACGTTCTCAAGGGGAATTTTCCTGAAAGTTTGAGCCCCAAACGTGGGTATACATTACACACAGGCGCATATTATACACAGCAAAATATGGTAGGTTGCCTACAAAAGAATACAAATCTGAGTCATTACATGAATTTTATGATTTACATCAAATACTTTAAGAAATTCTGAATGGCAATAATTTTGATGCCAGAATTATTTTATGCCCAACTGAACTATTGATGTATTTGAGATGAAAAGATATTTTTCAAACCTGCAGTTTATTCTGTTTTCTCCTTTCTTAAAAACAACACCACTACCTTAAGAAACTACTGAGGCAAAATAAGAAAATGAATCCAAGAAAGACATGGGATTTAATAAACAGCATAAGTAACCTTGGGGCTCAATGTCCCCTCATGATTATGATTGTTCAGAAAAACAGCAAGCATTAGTTTAAACTAGATTGAGGAGTGTCTTCAAGGATCAAGAGGATTGTATTCACTGAATAAGAGGAAGGCTTTAATGTTCTTCTACCAAAAATAAGAAACAATGGCAATGAAAACCTTTGTAAAAAGTGACAGTGTGGTAAATTATGGCCTTTGCATAAAACACACTAAAATGTTTAAGCATTTTGAGCAACTTTTTTTTTTTTTTTTTTTTTTTTTTTTGAGACAGGGTGGCAAGAGTGCAATGGTGTCATCACAGCTCCCTGCAACCTTAAAGTCCTGAGCTCAAGCAATCCTCCTGCCTCAGCCTCCCACATAGGTGGAACTACAGAAACATGTCATTGTAACCAGCTAAGTTTTATACATTTTGCAGAGATAGGGTCTCATTCTTCCCCAGGCTAGTCTTGAACTCCTGGCCTTGAGAAATCCTCCTGCCGTGGCCTCCTAAAATACTATGATTACAGGCATGAGCCAATCGGGCCTGGCACTGAGCAATTTCTTTTTGAAGCACTGAGTAGGAGAATCCATTTACTTTTGATTCTTGAAACCTTCTTCAAGTGATAAGACTTCCTGATGTCGGATTATATTCCTTTTCCTATAAATTCAATTACACTACTTAGTTTTACAGTTATTAATCTTTTCACAATCATACCATACATCCCAATAAATAAGATCTAATATTTAGAATAAAGCTATACACCATCTGAAAACTTTGATATATTTACAGAGAAATATATAAATATTACAGAACATGAAAATACAAAATAATGACAACTGGAAGGGTAAGGAAGGAAGAGCACAGAGGTGTGGGTGTGATTCTTCTCCTCTTACCATGTGGAATTTCAGCTGATCCAGAGTCAAGGTAGTACACCCAGAAATGGATAGTTAAGAATAGAACCGAACATTTTAAGTATAAACATGAGAAGAAATAAAGGTAACACAAGTTGGAGAAAGGCATAAAAGAAGAGGGTGGCAGGTAAATTGTACATAAGTCATCATGTCTTGTAGATAAGAAGTGACAGCATGTAGACGTGACAAATCAAGAAAGACCTATAATGGAAGAATTAAAAGTGAAGGTGATTAAATGGGGAGAAGGAGGAAGGAGTGTTGGGTCAAAAAGGGGGAACTTGACTTTTAATTTGGTCCTTTTCTATACATGTGTCACCAGAAAGAGTGACATTTTTGACCAAGTATATTAACAGGCATGTTAGCGCAGGGTACAAGAATCAGTGAATTTGTAGAAAGCAACGTGATTGCTTCATTCATCCCCCTTGTAGAGATATTGCCCTTTACTTTTGATATTCAACTCTTGAGGAGAATTGTCATTGGGTTTCACCTACTTAAAATAATGATTTCATTTAATAATCATACGCTGGAGGAAAATAATACAGAAAATTGTAAAAGGAAAAATAATCTGGACTTTCACGAATCCGATGATAGGTTTTCTATCAGTACCACGTCACTCCCTCTGCCGTTTCCACTGCTATCTTTCCATCAGCACTGCATCTGCTCCACTGGCTTTTAGTCAAATACGCCCTACAAAATTGAGGTGGTTCTGATTCATCTCACTACAACCCTTACTAAGGTTTTGGTCTGTTTCCATAGAACTTAGCCATGTATCAGAGATAATTAAAAAAAAAAAGAAATCTATGCATTTATGTCCTTTCGTTCTTTACAAGGTTTTTGTTTTTGTTTCTAGTCCTTACCTTAAACATTGTTATTCTTATTAAATTTTAGGCCTTTTTAATTTTGTGAAGGCAAAAAATTGGAAACCTAATAAACACATGTATATGTAAAAATAAAAAAAATCTATGCAAAGATTTCTTGATTACTGTTCATAAGTCTTCTTTCTTTTTTATTTTTGAAACATTCCAGTATCTAAATGAAACTATTTGCATCAGGTCTATACCACTAAAGCTAAATATTAAATTTTGTACTGGAAAAAAATGTTTCCAAGAGAATTAATTTGTGGTAGTCTTAGAAACAACATGAAATAAATGTCAAATTATATGCATTTATAGCTGTGGATGAATGTTTGAATAGAGAATTATTTGTATGCTTTTCTAAAACAAGAAATGGCTCAGTAGTCAGCTTAAATTACTTATTTTCTGTCCTTGTTTACACGATGATATTATGCTATTAATTGAAGCAAAATTAGGTAGTCATGGTTATAGTTCTTTATTCTTTAATAAATAAAATATTCTCAGAGACAATAGGCTTAATTGTGAAAGCTTTCTGTAATAGGTAAAACAGAAGATTCTTGCTTTCAATGGTGGTTGTAGAGGAAAACATCTCAGAATAACAGTAAAAGATACAAGATCCAGAGTCGAAATCTGGCTCAAGAACAGTGTGCTATGCATTGCCAGTTTTACTTAAAATATCCCAGGGGCCCTGGTTCTTTAGCTTAGTGACCAAATGACTATTTCCTTCTACAGTGAGGCTACAGAGCCATGAATAAAGCATCTGCAGGCTCTGCCAGGGAGTTGGTCAAACTGCAACCAGGGAAGCTCATTTGAATAAAGGATTTCCAACAGATTCCAATTTTTTGGTGTAGAAATTTTCTGCTAAACCCACTGGAAGCCCATCTTGAAAGATGGTAAAACATGAAGTAAAAAATCTTAAGGTCCAACTTCTGCAGCATTTGTATCCCACTGAGTCACCTCTAAGAAGCTGCACCCTTGTTCTGATGTTTCAGACACACGAACTGTAGGTTTTCACAAATTCCTTACCTCTTTTTTCTTCCTCAACAAGTGGATTAAATGGGGAATTAATACAAGTAGAGAAGAGGAAA
Source organism: Loris lydekkerianus (assembly GCA_963574355.1). Taxonomy (NCBI): domain Eukaryota; kingdom Metazoa; phylum Chordata; class Mammalia; order Primates; family Lorisidae; genus Loris; species Loris lydekkerianus. The sequence goes on along the minus strand of CAUYPK010146471.1, from coordinate 3,532 downwards.
TAGAAGCAGCCAACCATTTGTTCAGAGCAATTTAGCACACAGCAAAATCAGTACTGTCAATGTCACAGAAAATACTTATTCAAAATATTACTAGCAGCATATTTTCAGATATACAGTAAAGAGATGTACCATGTTCTTGAGAGAAAAATAATTAGGTGAAATAGTAGTTCTGGCACAGATAGGATTTTAATTTTTAAAATTTAATTTTAATTTTAAAGTAATTTAATGCATTTAGCATGCAATGAATTAATATAACAAAAAATCTAGTGATATTTGGGTCAATATCTCAGGCACTTTTGGAAAAAAAAAAAAAAAAAAAAAGATAATTACTAGAGCATTAGAGCCCTAAGTCCTTTGAAAATGTTGCGTGTAATGGTGAATGCAATTATGAATCCTGTGTTTTCATGTTAATAGTTCAGTGAAAATATGTTTAAAGTGCTTTCACCCTTAATTTATGATTGGCTGTATCTTTATTTCCAAACATTCTAGGTGGTGGTTCTCAGGAAACATCTGGGAATCTCCAAAATTTCTCTCCTCCTACTGCACAATTAAAAAAAAAAGTAGCCTCTTATCAAGTAGTCTCTGTATTATAGGAAAAATGCAAATGCTCTTGGGAAGTTTAATGCATATCTATGAACATGGCTGTTGGCTGAGGCAGCACCATGATGGAAAAGATTGAGCTGACAAGTGTTGGAAAGAGCGGCTGCTCTGAATGTGTGGAGTTAGGTACAGAGAGAAGAGGAAACTGCATCATTTGTGAGGAGGGAAGACAGATCTCAGTGGGCACTAGGAGTAAAAGGCACTAGGAGAAAAATATGGGACTAGGGACAGAGGTCCTGAAAAGGGAAGCAGGTAAAAGGATGGATATCTGACAAACTTCCCACATTTTATATTTAGTGAGTATACGAAATACACCATGGGACATATATTCAAGACTACTGATTCTGATTTCATGCAGTGAAAATTTATGTCTCAATATTTCTCTCTTTATTTAAAAAGTTACGTACCAGTTTCTGGCCTTTTTCAAATATGTCCTTATTTTTTCTAAAGATAAAAATTATAATATTAATTTATTATTTATATTTTCAGTCTTTTTACCTATTGACAGAGCCTTCACTTTGTTTCTACTCTCAACTGGTGTTGTAGCGCCAAGCCCTAAATCAAAACTATCTATCATAGCCCAGAATGGACCCTAATCAATGCCAATAAATTTTAAAAGGCAGCTGCTAGGTATAAGATTATTAATATTTAAACAGAAAAATAATACAGTATAAAATTTAAGCCCTTAGGGGCACCATTAACAGTATTCACATTATGGTGCTTTGTTTAAGAAGAAATCATTATATTCCCTTAAACATCAGTTTGCTTTCATTAGAAATAAATACTACTAACTGTATTTTCCATCAGTCAACAAACATTTATTGACTACCAGCTCTGAGTAAGACAAAGAATTAGGCATATTGTGGGTTCTAGACAGAGTGCAATCTTATTGTAAAGAGAAAACCTGGGAATAAAAAAATTAACTGTACTGGGTGACGTCTGTGGCTCAAAGGAGTAGGGCGCTGGCCCCATATGCCGGAGGTGGCAGGTTCAAACCCAGTTCCAGCCAAAAACTGCAAAAAAAAAAAAAAAAAAAGTTAACTGTATTAAAGAGCTGATGCAATCACTCAGTGATACATGAGGGATGCCTGGAAAGTATCCAGCCTTGAAATGTGGAAATTAGAGATGTACATGGCTGGATACTTTCCGGACAATCCTTGTATATAGATGATGAGATAGTATCTGCCAGAAGGAGAGAGTGATGATGGTCCAGGTGGTCAGGGAAGGATACAACTGACCCACGACCTGAACTTCTCTTGGAGGATGGTGAGTGTGGATCAGGAAAGATGTACAAAGATGTCAGCAAGAGCAAAGGTGGTAGCACAAACAAACACAAAGGCAAGGACATAAAAAGAATGATCAGCAGACAGTGAGGAAAACAATTTTCCTAGAGTGGAAGGAGCATGAAGATGAGAAAATAAAGATAACCGGATAAATACAATTTTAGGAGGGTAGTTGGAAAGTCTCCAACTCAGACTATCTTGTGGTAAATTCTGCCTGTATTTGTGTTCAATCACATGAGGCATTGTGGTCATGAATATTTTAACTTGTTTCTTCTGGCTTTTAACATCTGTCTATCCATTTTAGTCAACAGCTACCCTCACTATACACATTAAAAAATAAGTAAATAAATCAGTAGTCCTGGATAAACTACCAATCACACGGCCCATGTACCTTAGTTTGGGGAATATGTTTTTGATTAAGGGTTTAAGAAAGACATCTGGACTAAGTAGCAAAAACTCATAGCACTGTGGCAATGGATAAGGGCTGAGTCCAATTATTTAAAGCATCTAAAGTGTGGTTATTATTTTTAATCTTTCAGCAACTTCTTTCCAATTTTCTCTCACTGATTGCTCCAAAGTTCAGAAAGTTCAGCCTAGAATGCATGCATAGCCTCCAAAGAGTCTAACCTATTTTGCTTCTGCAAAATCCAGGGAATATTCAGGATTTAATCTAAAATATCTTCTTTCCTTATCTTACAGAGCAAGCATCAAGAACCACAATCCTCAGATACCTAGACTTTTTCCTACAACATTTTTTTCTTTGCTCTAATTCTTTTATTTTCAGAACTATGGTAGAAATGTGTACTAAAACACAGCTTACTATATAAAGAGTCAAAAAATCACAAAAAGAGAACCCACTCAGATAAACATCTTGTCCCTGTCACACATGACTGCTTTCCTTACAGTGGGAACAGGTATAGCTGCATATCACTAAATTCTAATATTTGATCAATAATTTAACTCACTAACGTGGAAATGGTATTTGGCTAGTAACTAAGTTATATTTGTTATAAAACCAAATCACATTTAGTAGCCAAACTCCAAATGATTTCTTCCATGTATGTTTATGCTAACATGTTTGATAGCCCAATTCTAATACTACAGAATAGTTTAAATAAAGCTACCAAAGTCACCTTTCCCTTATTTTTCTTTATGCAATTGTCTCCTTGTTCCTATATTTTAATTTTAAAACCCATCTTTGCTTATTCTTTTTTTTCTTTTTATTTATTTATTATTATTTTTATTGTTAAATCAGAGCTGTGTACATTAGTGCAATCAAGGGGTACAATGTGCTGGTTTCATGTACAATCTGAAACATTCTCATCAAACTTTTCAACGTAGCCTTCATGGCATTTTCTTTGTTATTGTATGCAGACATTTGTATTCTGTATTTAGTAAGTTTCACCTGTACCCACTCTAAGATGCACCACAGATGTGACCCGACCCATTACCCTCCCTCCACCCTAACCTCCCCCCTCCCTTCCCCTTCCTTGGCCCTTTCCTTATAGTCTTGTGCTATAGTTGGGTTATAGCCTTCATGTGAAAACTATAATTTAGCTTCATAGTAGGGCTGAGTACATTGGATACTTTTTCTTCCATTCCTGAGATACTTTGCTAAGAAGAATATGTTCCAGCTCCATCCATGTAAA
>CAUYPK010146466.1:0-33618 GCA_963574355.1 Loris lydekkerianus | reverse complement strand
TATCAGACTTAAACTTCAACAAAACAATATTTATTCTTACTAATTATGATGTATCCCAACATTTTCTATTTTATTCTATTTTATTTAAAAACTAGTGACTGATTTTCTTTTCTTTCCTTTTTTTTTTTTTTTTTTTGCTTTCGATTTCAGCTGGCTTTCACAATCTTCTTAGTTTGACAGTTTTTTTTCCTTATTATTATTATTTTTTTTTTTCCTGTTCTTCCTTTTGCTATTCTCTTCCCTTTGCCTCCCAAGTAGCTGGGATTACAGGCGCCCGCCACAACACCCAGCTTTTTTTTTTTTTTTGTAGATGCCGGGAGCCAAAGCTTAAGAAAGAGTTCACTCTGGAAAAATACTACAATAAATCAATTACAACCAGACAGGCGAGAAAAACTTTCTGACCGTTCAGGAACTAAGATAACCTCACCTGCTACTGGGAATTCCCCACCCTCTCATACCCCCGAGCACACTTCCCCCCTCTGCTGGTGGTTATATAGCTGTTAAAAAATAAAGTTTTTCAGAGCTTGATCAGAAAAAAAAAAAAAAAAAAGAGAAATTGCTGATAGCTCTTTTGTGCTTCTCAGCTTCTCAGAGCAGCTTTTGTTTTTTTGAATGAACAATTATCTTCAGGGTAAAGTGTCTCCATATTCCAGGGTCACCTTTCTTGGCTTCTCTTTTTCTCTACATCTTGGACTAGCAAATTCTCACTGCTTTGGTAGCTCTTCTGTGTCTTCAAATTGGTGTTTTAAAAAATAATAATTTGTCCAGCTTTTGTAATTTTTCTCAGCAAGAGGTTTGTCTGAAACATTAGCCTTTGCCGGAAGTAGAACTCTATGACATACTTTTTTTAAAATATAAGTTCATTAAAATTAACTTTGTTTTGGAAAATATGTTCAGACTTTACTCACGATTTTGGAAATAATTAGAAAATTACTAGCTTCGAGGTTTGGCTTCAGCATCATTAGGGAGAAAAACTACCACAGATCCTCAGATTGTAATGAGAGAAAAGCTACAGACAAAATGTGATGTATGGAGCTGCTTACCAAAACTACTTGGTGTGCCTTACAGATTTCCTTCCTACCCCCTCACCACTCTGCCACCCTCAAACAAGAACAAAGGAAACTGAGAAAAAATCCCCTTGCTCATTACCTTTATCCAGTTCCACTGAGGCAAAATTACGCCACCCACTTGTCCTTTTTTATTAAGGAGCTGTAGCAGCATGTGGGTCTTATAGCTGGGTCCTATGAGGGAGCACTCATCCTATTTACTTTTAGATGTTGATAGTGGAACCTGCTTACCTTAGCTTAATCCCAGAAATTTCTCTCTGTGCTATCATTTAAGAGGGGAAATCATGCTAATGGAGGTGGCAGTAGCCAAGAGGAGAGAAAAATATACCTTATTTAGCAATTTTAACTTAAGCCTTTGAAGTTTCTCAAACCAAATGTGAGCACAGCTGGAACCCTATGGCTCTTATTAGAGGTGGATAAATACAAGGTCTGACAATTAAGTTCCCTAATTCATCCTAGAAAAAGTGCTATATGTCTCATTGCTGCATATCACTGCATTTACCTTTGAAGAACTCCCCTTGGCCATCTGGTGATGTAATAATATTCAGCAATGAGGTATGTAGAACTTTTTCTAGGATGAGTTTGCAAACTTAATTGTCCAACTACGTAAAAGCAGCCATACAGACTCCCACACACATACACATTACATTTTTAAATGGGTATAGGCATAGACTTAAAGTTCCTGGGGAATAGGTAGTATAAAAACAAGAAGCCTAACTTTGGCTGGGCTTGGTGGTTCACACCTATAATCTCAGCACTTTGGGAGGAGGGGGCGTTACTTGAGGCCAAGAGTTTGAGACCAGCCTATGCAATAAGACTTCATCTCTACAAAAAATGAATGAATGAATGCATACATGTTGCCTAACCTTAGGTTAAACTCGATAATATCAGGTAATTTACTGGATACTGTGTGGAAAGAAGTGACCCAAATAACTGACCCTCTTGAGGAAGGAGAAAATCTAGGAGTAAGAACTAACTTTTGTTGATGCTGATTATGTGCCAAGTATGGTACAGAGACACCTTTTCTTTACACATTAAGTCCTCATAATGATCCTACAGAATAGGTGTTGGTGTGTTTGTATAGCCAAGACTCAAATCTAATTCTGCCTGGCTCCAAAGCCTATTCTCTGAAAGCAGGAAAGAGAGGCAGAAGTTCTTATTTAAACAATTAGACTCTGCAAGGTAGTTTCTAAACAGAAGTACAACTAATAAATTTATTTACTGTTTCTCTCTCACAATGGTCATCAGCATTAATCTCAGTGAATGGCAGTATGTTGACACTCATCAATTGCTCAGTTAGTAGGGTTTTGTTGTTGTTGGGCAAGGTAAGGATGGTTGTGAGCAGTAAGAGGAATAGAGCACAGAAATGTTAACGTTAACAAACTTTTTCTGAACACCTAAGCACTTAGCGGGGTACTCAGAATATAAAAAAGAAAATTACAAAACAGTCCTTATCCTGGAAAACTTACAGCGTAGTTAGTTCAGAGATCATTTGTGTGGCATCTTCTTGTATGGAATGCCTAGAGACTACCTGTAAGAGGAACAGAGAATACAGAGACATGTCAGCCTGGGCCTTTTCTCATGAAACTCATAGTGTAAGGGTAAGTCAGACTCATAAATGGGCATTCTCAATACCAAGAGATTGGTATTGAACGTACCAAGTCAAAGGTAGGCACAAGGTGTCATGGGACCATGGAAACGAGCATTTAACTCAACAATGAGTATCAGGGAGGAAGGAAGAAATGACTCCTGAACTAATGTGGAGAAGCAGAATGAATGCACTTGAAACATTTAGCGAGAACACTGATAGTGTATGTGTTCTCAGTGGAATGATACAGATTATATACGATACTATAGAAAGTCAATGAATATTCCATGACTCGAGTAACTAAAGAGCGGTTGCTATCAGACTAATGTTTAGGTCTCTTCCCTTTGCTTTTGTAACTCCTCAGGTCCATTCTTTGTTGTAAGGATTATTCCTTCCTTTCTTCTTTTTTTTTTGCCTTCAAGCAGAATGTGAGACTTGGAAAATTTATGAGACAACAAAAGAGAGGACATTGATAGGGAAAACAAATGCCAACTGTTGATTCAGTCAGTTTATATTTATTGGGCCTCCTTTACCATTCCCTGGGGACAATGAGATGCATCTGACCCATGGGTTGAAATCAGAAGAACATGTTTGTGAGCAGTAAATGGAAAGCATATGTGGAATAGTGGGAAAAGCTAATCAGCAAAATGGGATATAGATTGTAAAGCAGCTGGAAAACAAGGAGCCTTAGACTTGATACGGGGAATACAAAGAGTAGCTTTGAGCTGAAGAAAGTAGGTGGAAACAATTTGAAAAAAGGAAGATTGGTACCATAGAAACTAAGAGGCTGTGTGTGAGCTAATTCTGGCAATAAAGGTATCTAGGGAATGATAGAAGGAATAGAAAGAAAGGACCAAGGGACATGTCAAAGAAGGGATTGATAGGGCATGTGAATATAAAGAATCTTCAGCTCCAGGATATTGGTTTTTACCTTAGTAAATAACCAGTTACAGGTTAGAAAACCTAAAATAATTTTGTTTGGTAACAATAGACTATGGGGAGAAAGGAAAATGAAAAAAAGAGGAAAAAGAAAAGAGGGCTAAAGATAGAGGATAAGGCTGTAACTGCTACAATATACAGCTAATTAGTAACTAGGCCTTAGGTATCTTCAAATGAGCTTTAGTGAAGTATCTTTTGAAAAACCAGTAAAGACCTTGAGTCAGAATCGTCGCTTTGAGGGCAGTATTGAGAAATTCCAAAACTAGAGACAGAGTAGGAGGCATTTTAGAAGGCCTAGCATGCAGAGAAACTTGTAAAAAATATGTTTTCAGGACCTAGATCCTGAGATCATGACTCACAGATCTGAAGTGGAGCCCATAATCTAACAAGGTCTTAAGGTGATGGTCTCTCAGGAGACCCCTTAAGAAACATTTAGGGAAAGATGAGCTGCCTCCTCAGGTAAATGGGCTGGTGCTTGTGTATGTGCCATCCCAGGATCCGTGTGACTAACCACCCCCAGCTTCATAACTGCTGATCTTCTTCCTAATCAGTCATCCTGCTCCACTGGCCAAGAAGGAGAAGGAGACTCATATTTCAGAAGAGTGACTCAGACAGGCTTACTGAGTGACTCTAAAGGCTTATAGACGTCAATAGGATTTGTAAGAATGATCATCATAATATAGTAATGAATCAGAAACATGTGTGCATGTTTTCTTAAATGACCCTACGGGGACTGGAGTTAAAAAGGGATTCTGGGATCTAGGATGGACTTAACTAGAGAAAGTCAAGTAAGACAACCAAAGAGGACTCCTGGGATCATCCCACCAGGACTTCTGAGGCTACTATAATGAAATGACTTAAAACTGTGGTGGAGTTGTCTCTCTGGCTCCCACACTGACTTAATCCTGGTTGAAATTATACGACCAGGGTGGGCTGTATAATCTTTGGGACACAAAACAAGGTCTCACATTCAAAGTTTGGGCAGACCTGGCCAAACCTTTTATCTCTTTCCTTTGAATTTTTATAGTTTTCTAATTGTTTATACCTTATAACACTTAACCTTTTTTATTTTATTTTAAAAGCTGCACCCTTATCTCTTTGGATACTTCTACATTGGATACTACATCTTTTTCATCTTTATACCCTCTGTAGCTGTACCAATAGGCCTCATAAAATAGTCACCTTTGTTATATAGAAAATTTTTATCAACATTATTGAGCCTAATTTTAGGCTTTATTTGGTTCTATTGACTTATTCTGGTTCTATTATGATATAATATTAAATTATTATATTATTTAATATTGTTATATAAATTAATATATTATTAAAATTATTATAACTTTATAATATATATATATATATTTTTATTTTTATTTTTGCAGTTTTTGGCCGGGGCTGGGTTTGAACCCACCACCTCTGGCATATGGGGCTGGCGCCCTTCTCAGTTCAGCCACAGGCACCACCCAACCTTATAATACTTTTTAATATCTGATAGGATGTGCTCCCCATATTGTCCTTCTTTTTCATTATTTTGTTATTCTAACAGTTTTTCTCAAGTCAACATCAGATGCAATCTATGAAAAAATAAAAATTACATTGGTATTTGGATAGACATTGTGTTAAATTTCTACATTAATCTGAGGAAATTTTGTCTTATAATAATAATTCTTACTATCAAGAAAAATAGCTTTTCTTTCCACTTATTAAATGTTTTTTCTTGTTTTTCAGTAAAGTTTATAGCCTTTTTCACATAGGTTCTCATAATTGCTTAAGTGTATCCCTAATTATTTTATTTTTGTTATTGTTTCTGCTGTTGATGAGATTTATTTATTTTGCCATTATAGTTTTTAATGAGTTATTACAAAACCATTTATTTTTATTTTTTATTATTTTAAAACCATTTATTTTTTAATATTTATTTAGCAACTAAATGTGCAACTACCTTAGAACACTAAATGTGCGTTCCCTACGTCAGCTAACCACATTGGCAAAAACACTTTACCTGTATAGTTTGTACATAATTTGGATTAATTAGCTATTGTGTTTTCTTAGGCCATTATGAGTATAAATTTGATTTACGCAAATTTCTTGAAAAACTTCATAATATTCAGAATATAGCATGGTGTTAATAGATAAAAGAAAAGAAAAACTTTATCATAAGTTATCTGCAAGGCAGTGCCATCCAAGAAAGTCACAAAATTTAATTTTAAGACAAATGTCTTCTTTGCAATAAAGCAGCAATGTCTTCACCTGGCTTATAATTGGTTAAAATTAAATATCTATACAAAAACTGATGGTACTGGTAAGGCCAGTGCTTTTGGTAATAACAGCTACCATTTATAGAAATTTTACTCTATACTGCTATTGGGACAGACACTTTGTATTTGTTATTTCATTTAATGCTCACAACTCTAGTAAAATACTCTAGATATTATTATTCTCATTTTACAAATAAGAAAACTGAAGTTTAAGGAGCTAAAATTCTCTGTCCATGGTTCTCATATAGCTAGACGTGAGATGATGATAAAGATGGAATTTAAAGCCAAGTTTGTCTTACTTTAACTCTAAAGACATGCTGTTGACACTTGATTATATCATCTAAGAAGAAGTATAATACTATAAATTCATCAACTATTCTGGTGATAACAATTTAGAATAGTATTTTCTTGGCCCTCACAGATGGTTAAATATATAGTGTCCTTCTCTTCAGGACCTTAATTTTGTTACTTCTGACAGAATGAACACGACCAACTAAGATGGAATAACTGAGACTGAACTTACTCCTTGAAACAACTGGAAAACTGAAGAAAATTAATAGGACAATGGTTTTCAAGACATTAGATACTAGACTATGAAGGCCAATGATCCCCAAAAGATGGAAGACAAAGCAATTGTCTTAGCTTAACCATAGGAGATAGTTTCCAGGCCATGGTGCAGTGGGGGACTTCAAGCAAGCTAGTAGTCGCCTTGAGGTAAAGAGACAAAGCTTTAGTTTTTATCTTTAGAGGCCAAAGCATCTAGAGTTTGCAGGACAGGGAACCAGAGAGGAAATCACCACATAAAGAACTCCAGAGAGCTTCAGAAAATTTCCTTCAGGTATTCAGTTGAGTACTAATCAGTAGTATTTGAAGACCTAAGACTTAGGAGAGAACCACTCCAAAGGATTAGAGGGAACAGTGTCTGACCATCCAAATAAAATTATCACACATGCAGAGAAGCAGGAAAATATGACCTAAAATGAAAAAAATCGATCAGTAGAAGCCAAGAAATCATGCATATGATAGAATTATGAGCAAGAAAATTAAAAGAGTTATTGTTACTGTATTCCTTATGTACAAGAAACTAGAGAAGAGATTGACCATATTAAGTATGAAGATACATGAAAGATACATAAAGACCCAAATCAGGCCAGGCGTGGTGGCTTATACCAGTAATCCTAGCACTCCGGAAGGCTGAGGCAGGTGGATCACCTGAGGTTAGGAGGTTGAGACCAGCTTGAGCAAGACTGAGACCCCATCTCTACTAAAAATAGAAAAACTAGATGGGCCTGATGGCACGCACCTGTAGTCCCAGCTACTCAGGAGGCTAAGGGAATAGGGTCACTTGAGCGCAAGAGTTTGACGTTGCTGTGAGCTATGATGCCATAGTACTCTACTAAGGCAACAAGTGAGACTGTCTCAAAAAAAAAAAAAAAGACCTAAATAAAATTTATACAGATGACAAGTATATTAGAAGGGATTGATGGCATACTTAATTAATTAAGTAAAACACATACAGAAAAATGACTGAAAAAAATGTAGACCGCATTAGTGATCTTTTATATAACGATAAGCCTTATCTCTGTGTAATTAAAATCCCCCCAAATGGATGGTGCCTGTGGCTCAAAGGAGTAGGGCGCCGGCCCCATATACCAGAGGTGGCGGGTTCTAACCCAGCCCCAGCCAAAAACTGCAAAAAAATAATTTCCCAAAAATGTGAAAGTGGAGAATCAATTCATAACCTTGCATATACAAAATTTAATTCAAAATTTAATTGAGACGTCAAGCTGAGTCAAATAAAAAACTCAGTATCATTCCCAATAGCTACAATGAAAATGAAATACATGGGGATATACTTAACCAAAAAGGTGAGCTACAAAACACTGAGGAAAGAAATCACAGACAACACAAATAAATGGAAAAGCATATCATGCACATGGATCAGTAAAATCAAAATTGTTAAAATGTCCATACTGCCCAAAGTGATTAACAGATTCAACACAATTTCTATCAAAATACCAAATCATATTTCACAGATCTAGAAAAAATATATACTTCATTTGGAACCAAAAATAGCCCCAATAGTCAAAATCTTGAGAAAAAAAGATCTGGAGGCATCAAACCACTAGATTTCAAATTATTCTACAAGTCTATAGTAACCCAAACAGCATGATATTAGTACATAGAGACACAGACTAATGGAATGGAACGAACATAAAACTATCTACCTACAACCAACTGATCTTTGACAAAGCAAACAACAACAACATACACCATAAAAGAAAGCCCCATTAAATAAGTGGTGTAGGAAAAATTGGATAGCTACATGCAGAAGAATGAAACAGGATCCCTGTCTCTTACCACTTACAAAAATTAATTCAAGATGGATAAAAGACTTAAATGTAAGACACCAAGTCATAAAAATTCTAGAAGAAAATGTAGGAAAAGCTCTTCTAGATATTAGCCTAAGCAAAAAAATTATGACACAGACCCCAAAGGCAGTTACATCACAACAAAAATAAATAAATGGGACTTGAGTAAGTTAAAAAGTTTCTGTACAGCAAAGGACATAACAGAGAAAATAGACAACCTAAACAACAGGAGAAAATATTGACAAACTATCCATCTGAAAAAAAGACTAACATCCAGAAATCTACAAGGAATTCAAACAAAGCAGAGAAGAAAAAAAACCTGTTAGAAAGTGGACAAAAGACATGAAACATGAACAGAAACTTTTCAAAAGAAGATAGACAAATGGCCAAGAAATACATGAAAAAAATGCTCACCACCACTAATTTTCAGGGAAATGCAAATTAAAACCACAATGAGATATCACTTTACCCCTGTCAAAATGGCTCTTAATTAAAAAGTCTAAAAACATGGATACAGAGAGAAAGGAATGCTTATACACTGTCAGTGGGACTGCAAATTAGTGTAACTTCTTGAAAAATAGTATGGAGATTCCTCAAAGAACTAAAAGTGAATCTACAATTTGATCCAGCAATCCCACTACTGGGAATCTACCCAAAGGAAAACAATGCATTTTATCAAAAAGACACCTTCACTCAAATGTTTGTTGCAGCACAATTCACAATTGCAAAGACGTGGATTAAAAAAAAAAGAGAGAGAGAGATACACACACACACACACACACACACACACACACACACACACACACACATATATGCACACATATACCATGGAGTTACTCAGCCATAGGAATGAATTAATGGCTTTTGCAGCAATTTGGATGGAACTGGAGACCATTATCCTAATTATCTTAATAATGGAAAAATAAATACTACATGTACTCTCTAATAATTTGGAAGTAATTGATGGTGACAGAAAGCAGTAAAAACAACTGAAAATCAGTAAGAGGAGAAAGGTAAAAACCTACTTAATAGGGATGATGAGCACTATTCAGGATAGCCCTGACAAAAGCATTATAAAAGATACCCATTAAAAAAACCACTTGTGTCTCAGCACCTGTGGCTCAAGCAACTAAGGCGCCAGCCACATACACCTGAGCTGGCGGGTTCAAACCTAGCCTTGGTCGGCCGAACAATAATGACAGCTGCAGCCAAAAAATAGCTGGGCATTGTGGCAGGCGCCTGTAGTCCCAGTTACTTGGGAGGCTGTGGCAGGAGAATTGCTGGAGCCTAGGAGTTGGAGGTTGCTGTGAGCTGTGATGCCACAGCGCTCTACCCAGGGCGACAGCTTGAGGCTCTGTCTCAAAAACACACACACACAAAAAAAAAAAACCCACTTGTATCCTCTTAACGTTTTGAAATAAAATAATTTTCTAAAACAGACTATGGACATAAATGTGGACTATAGCACTTTTAAAAGAAAACATAGAAGTTTCCTATACCTTTACATTAAGCAAATAATTCTTAAATATGACAAGAAAAGCACCGTCCATAAGGAAAAAAATAAATTGGACTTCATCAATATTAAGAACTTCTACTCTTCGAAAGACACTATTAGGAACAATGAAAATCCAAGCCTCTGACTGGAAGAGAATGCTTACAAATAACTTATCTGACAAATAACTTGTATCCATGATATAATTAAAAATTTAAGAAAACAGCTCAATTTTTAAATTTTTATTAGTTTTTTTTTTAATTTCAGGTTAATGTGAGGGTACAAACAACCAGATAAGAATATCTGAATTTGTTGGGTAGAGTCCCTCTTAGAGTTATGTCCCGCACTCAAAAAGGTGTGCCAAACACCCCCACACTGTTCCCATTCTGTGGGAGCACCCCCCCTTCTCTCTCTCCGTCCCCTCTCCCTCTCCTTTGTTCCCCTTCCCCCAACTTGAATTGAAATGAGTTTTTCTCCCCTGTGGGCATGAATGAGATCATCTATCTACTGGCTTCATATTAGTATTGAGTACATTGGATAATTGCTTTTTCATTCTTGTGTTACTTTACTAAGAAGAATGTGTTTCAACTGCATCCAGGTTAGTACAAAAGATGTGAAGTCACCATCTTTTTATGGTTGAATAGTATTCCATGGTATGCATATACCACAATTTGTTAATCCATTCCTGACCTGATGGGCATTTAAGTTGTTTCCACATCCTGGCGATTGTAAATAGACAGCTCACTTTTTTAAATGAGCAAAAGATTTGAGCACTCTACCAAAAAAAAAAAAAAAAAAAAAAAAAAAAAGAACGAATTGAAATTAATCTCATTAGAAAAATGCAAATTAACTCTACAATGAGATATTACTACACACCTTTCAGTATTTCTACAATTAAAAAGAATGATCTAGTATTCCATGGTATGTATTGAAAAAAAAAAATTGACCATAACCATTGGGGCATGGAGCTAATGGAACTCTCATTTGTGTAGGTCTGGGATTTGATTTTACACTACTTGTAAGCTAATAAACTAGCTTGTTGTTTCATGGATGTTGTCAGAAGACATGAGACTCAGATCAGAAACAAAGTACTTTATTACTCACCATCCTTTCTCCCCCAAGTCCAACAGGGTACAACGCAAAGCACCCAGATGGATGTTTGCACATGTGGTAAATATATTAGCACTGAACTCAAGGAACCACTGTTTTGTAGCAAACAGTAAGCAAGCCTGTTTTTTATCCTAAGGAAATATTACTTCATACCTTAAAGTTTCTTGCTGCAAAGACAATTCTGAGAAATGGCACGAGTAAAGAGCAGTCAATGTCTTACATTCTTGGTACACTCTGTAAGATGAGGAAGAGTATATAAAATCTATGGCAGAATGTCTCTCAACAATATCTACCCTCAGTTCTTCATCATCTTGGCTTCTGTTGGATTTTTACATGAGTATAGTATTCTGAGGCCACTCTGATTAATCTAATTGATAGAAGCTAGAAACAAATCTATCCAACTTCTCATAGAGCATAGGCCACCGTCAACCGGTTTCTAAGAGATGGATGAGACCAAACTGCAGTATTGACCTCAGAGTCCCAGATTCAGCCAACAGTGAATAAGTCCCAGGGAGGATCAGTAGTCTTATTTTAGACATCCAGGGTGTAGTCAAAGTCCAATCTCAATCACCATACATAACATAACCAAGGCCACTCAGGCATTATGATTTTTGTATAAGTCAGATTAAAACATGATTGTGCCATTCTGTGTTTTTATATATGTGAGGTTGGTTTGCTTTTGGGAGCTGATATTGATAGCATCAGGCACAGATACAATTGCATTACAATTTCCTACAGTAACATGCTGTATAGGTTTGTAGCATAGGAACAATGGGCTATACCTTGTACTACGTAACAGGTTATCCATAGTAGGCTATACCACTATGTTTGTGTAAGTACACTCTATGATGTTTGCACAAGAATAAAGTCGCCTAATGGTACATTTCTCAGAATATAGCCCCATCATTGAGCAGCACATGACTGTGTTGACAGCAGATGTTCTTTTGGTGAATGAAAAGGAAAAAAGTCAGTTATACAGGGAATAGTTAAAAAAAAAACAACCCAAAACTAAGGTCACATTCTGAGGTTCTCTGTGGATATGAATTTTGGGAGAGGACAGTATTCAACCATTCCATCTATAGTTACTCGTTAATTCCTTCATTCTAAAACTTTTAATTTTAAGTACAGTAAGATAGAGAAAACAAAATTAAGAGGATCAGTTTGAGCACTGACTGTGCCACAAAACAATATATGACAATAGGAAAAGCTCTACTGGGAGCTCATGCCTGTAATCCTAGCACTCTGGGAGGCCGAGGCGGATGGATTGTGTAGAGCTCACAGGTTTGAGACCAGCCTGAGCCAGAGCAAGACCCCATCTCTAAAAATAGCCCAGTGTTGTGGCAGACGCCTGTAGTCCCAGCTACTTGGGAGGCTAAGGCAAAAGAATTGCTTGAACCCAAGAGTCTGAGGTTGCTGTGAGCTATGACACTACGGCACTCTACCAAGGGCAACAAAACAAAACTCTATCTCAAAAAAAAAAAAAAAAAGTAGAAAAAGCTCTTTATTTTTCTAGAACTCAGTTTTTTGCTCTATAATTAAAGGGGTTTGTACTAAAAAATCCTTAAAGTCTCTTTCAGTTCTCAAATTCCATTATTTTCAGGTCACATATTTATTCATCTTTCACTGTACATTAAGTAAGCATCCTGGGGCCAGCCTTCACACTATGACCTGGGGATTCATTGATGACCAAAACATTTAAATACTTTCCCCTCCCCTCTGGACATTATACTCTATAAGAGAAACAAAGGCATTGAAAAAACTATGAAAACAATTATAATCATGTTGACTTTAAGAAAGAAAAATACAGGTTGCTACGAGAGTGTTTAACAGGGAGCCCTCACCTGATCTGGGGTGTCAGAAGATGTGTTAAGAAAGCAACAATCAGGCAAAAACTACTTGGGGCTTATTCTGTGACTTGTGACTATAGGAATCCACTTTGAGTAATGTAAGAAAGAAAGGATTTACAAAGTAGTGAAGGATTAAGCTCTTACTTTAATAAGCTCCAACAAGGCAGAGTTCTTGTCCAGTTTGTTTATTATTGTATATCCAGTGCCCATGATGCATGTTACTGATCTGAATAGTGTAGACAATTATAATACATTGGTAAGTATTTGAGTATCTAAACATAGAAAAGGTACAGTATAAATATGGTAGAGAAGATAAAAAATGTAACATTGAATCACAGTACCCTATGACATCTCCAATAAATTTACATGTTCAGAACACCCAGGAAACCTAGTAGCAGTACTTGTTCCTATTATCTACTTTCAACACCAACTCTTTCAACAATTTATGAGCCAGTTAGTTCTATAAAAACAAGGAAATAGTTGTGGTAGAGTAGCATGTCAGATGGGCTGGGCCTCAGAAAGATGACCTCTTATTCCACTTGTCCACAGCAGGCCTGAAAACCTCTCCCTAATGATTTTCTTTTCATATTAAGAAATAGAATTTTTTCTCTTACTTTCAGATTCAACCCAAACTCTCCAAAACCCCAGAATGCAGAGGCCCAAAACAAGATTCCCAAACTCTGCCATTTTTTTTTCATAAAATCAGGCTGGGATCCCCATGGTGCCTCTGGAATTCATAGAATGGCAAGGGGAAATTGGGTAGAAATGAAAGATGGGGAGTTGGGGCAGGATTGGGGTCCTCTGAGAGGGAGAGAAGAACCACTACCCATTCAATGCAAAGAGGCTTACCTCTCAGCCATGACTTGCAGTCTTACTCCAAGGTCACTCTAGACTCCTCTATTCCGAGTACACTTGACCCATCTTAGAGGATGGGAAATGAGCTTGCTGAATTCAGGAACAAAATCTTTCTACTTCAGTTTTCCCATAGGTTGAGCCCAGGACTGCACACCTAGTAAGAATTCAACAACTACATTTCCCTCTTATTAAGGGACATTTGAGAGGCAGTATAGTGATTTAACTGCTCTGTGCCTGTGTTTTCTCAACTGTTAGATAAGGATAATATCTATTTTATAATGTCGTTATGGAAGTTAAGTGAGATAAGCTATGTATATAAAGTAATTAGCACAGTGCCTGGCACATGACAAGAAATCACTATTTGGTAGCTGTCATTATTATTACTATTGGGGCTAGGCCATATTCAGTTCATTTTAGAGTTTAAAATAGCTAGTACAATCATCCTTTGGTATCCAAGGAGGATGCCCAGTACCTCCACAGGTACTAGAATTCCAGTACCCCCACAGGTACCAAAATTCATTGATGTTCAAGTCCCTTATGTAAAATGGTATCACATTTGCATATAACCTATTTACATCTTCCTGTATACTTGAAACATTTCTAGATTACTTATGATACATAATACAGTGTAAATGCTGTATAAATAGCTATTATACTGTATTTTTATTTGTACTATTTTTTATTGTTGATTTTTTTTTCCTAATATGTTCCACCCATGAGTGGTGAGACCTGGCCTTCTGGTGTGAGTATTAAGAGATGATAATCTAAGTCTTAGATTGTTGTTTATATCTACTTAGACAGCCATAAATTCATTTCCCCTTCACTTTGAGTAACATAAGAAAGGAAGGATCTACTAAATAGTAAAGGATTAAGCTCCTCCTTCATTAAAGTTCAGCATGCCAGAGTTCTTGTCCAATTTGTTTACCATTATATCACTAAACAATTGTGCCCATGATTCCAGGCACAATACAGACACTCAACGAATATTTGTGCTTCTCAAAATCGAATGAATTAATATCCTGGATATTACTGAGAACTCAAAACTGTTTGCTTTATGTGATTTCAGATCTTTAGTGAAGCCAATCCCATCTAACAAATGCAGTTCATTGCCTGCCCTCGTGTCAGAAATATTCTCACTCAAGACCCGTCTGTTCAGGAGGGGACTCATGAGGAGCTCATGGTGCAGATGGAGAAAGATTTCTCACACAAAGATTAGGATAAAAAATAGTAAAAAGTTAATTTTACTTTATTGAGAAAGAGAGAGAGAAAGAGAAAGAAAAGAAAGGAAAATGGATAGCACTAAGAAAATAAGAGAAATGCTAGTAGCTGAGGAAAACTGCTTGGAGTTTTTAAAGAGTAAAAATTGCTTTTTCCCCCGTGCTTTAGACTGATAACAGGAGCAGCTGTGAAACTTCTGCATATGCTTTTTCTTTTTTCCTTTTCTGTGAGACTGGCTTAGTAAAGGTCCTTAAAATCTGGTCCTGGTGAGAACTGAGAGAGCTCACACCCCTACTGTCCTCTTACGGCTCTTCACTCTTTTTTTTTTTTTTTTTTTTAATTAAATCATAGCTGTGTACATTAGTGCAATCATGGGGTACAATGTGCTGGTTTTATATACAATTTGAAATGTTTTCATCCAACTGGTTAACATAGCCTTCACGGCATTTTCTTAGTTATTGTGCCTCTTAGGATTCTTCAAGGCTGTGAAAACAAATTCTTAGAGACAACACGTTAGGCTTGAAGATGAATTGAGTCCAGCTGTTTAATCAAGACAAAACAAAGGACAGTTGTGCTATGAGTTTTTCTCTTCAAAGGGGCAATTATGTTCTGTGGGCTTATTTCTCTTTCTGTTTGATAGTTTATTTTTCTCTGTTAGCTTATTAATAAGGCCACCTTTCACTATCCCTTTGGGTTAAGATGTTGTATCATTAAGCGGCTTTACAGAGATACTATAAGCTCAATCATATGGCTAAGCAAAAAGGAAGGAAAAAAGGAAGAGAGGGAGGGACTTATTGCTCCACTCAATAATCTCATGAGTGTAAAATGGAAGGTAGGAGTCTACTGTTTCCTCAGGCTGTCTTGATTCTGATATGAGCCTCTCTTGGAGCTGTGAGTCTAGTGATTAAAGAATGCCTTTACTGCATGGACCCTAAATGCAAGCCAGCTCCTACTCTGGTGCTCAACTGAATTTGTTCCAACATTGGAAGAGAAACAATGAAATTTATTAAAATAATAGATCTTTGACATGGCATTTTCCTAAGGGATTTCAAGAACAATTTTAACTATAAGCAATTTTCACCAGGTACACGAAATTTAGAATCTAACTTCAGGTTAAAATAGGCCTTCACTATATCCACTTAGCCTACAGATACCCATTAGACTTGTGTGTGTACATATGTGTGTTCCAGGACTAAAGACAGAATGAGAGCTAATTTATAGACTCAGGGCAAAAAGAACTAATTCACTTGAATGTTTATATCTAAACTTACATTCTGATTATTGATCATTCAAATGAAGTTTTCTTCCTTGGTTATAATTTTTAGTAAATGAATTTGTTTTGATACTGTACTGTGTTTTGTTTTTTAGTTTTTCCATTCAACAAATTGAGCACCTGCTGATACCAGGCATAGTGCTAAGTACTTTACCACGGATCATTTCCTTTGATAATAATAGCCACAGAAGCATATTTTCACAAAAATCTGCTTCCTCCATTGAGGATCAATGAAGGCCCCAAACCATGGTGGGGCAAAGTAGAGTGTGAAATCTGCAAACACTGAGAGGAAAACAGTGTTAATATGTGTCAAGATAGAGAATGAGAGGTCTGAATGAAAATTTATTGACTCTGTAACATATCTCGCAAAAGGGTGCATGGTAATTGCAGTGGACATGGCCATCCTTCAGCAGTATTCTTACTAGAGTTAAATGCCAATGACTCCCCAGCATCAGGAGAACCAGACTCTTTCACTACTATAATTTTTTTTTAAAGACAGGATCTCAATCTGTCACTAAAGCTAGAGTACAGTGGCATCATGATGGCTCATTGTAACCTCAAATTCCTGGGCTTAAGCAATCTTGCTGCCTCAGCCTCCTAAAGTGCTAAGATTACAGGTGTGAGCCATCACCCCTGGCTCCACACCTATAATTTTTAAGTGACCTTTAGAGCTGCTAGAAGTCAAGGGCCCACCATTTTCTGGGATTGAGAATTTTTACAGGTTTTATTACTTTATTATAGGGATTCATAACCTTACTGTGTATCAGAATTACCGGAGGTGCTTGTTTCAGCTGGAGAGTCCATAGCCCCACCCTCCGAGATTCTGATTTGGTAGATCTGGACTGAAGTTCAAGAAATTACATATTCACTAAACATCTCCTAACCCTCCCCACGATTCTGGTGCAAGTGTTGAAGGCCCGAAGTGAAGAAATAAGGCTTTATTAAGTACTTATAACTATCAGTTCTAGCTCCAAGGTACTTGTATATTCTTTTGGAGTATCTTGAATTTCATATCATGAAGTTAAGTTAGCAAATTTCAAATCCATGAAAGCTGATAAAGCTTTGGGAATAGTAAGTTTTGAAGAACAATAGTTTCATATGTTGGCTTGCCCTACCCTATTTGCAGATTCTATCTGGACTTACTTTTGGCCTTTGGGTCCTACTGGTTATAGACAATTTAAATATAGAAAATATGTTATCTTCATCCCTCTATCCTCAGCATTTACTCATAACGCCTGGCATATGTTAGTATATATAAACAGTAGTTTTTCTGAAAATGTTTATACTACATGTGACATCTTCAAATTAGATTATAATAATTAGGTTTGCATTATTATCCCCCAAGATGGCTTGAGATTAGGGTTAGTCTCAGCTTTCTTAGCCTCTAGTTCTTTGACTTTTCAAAGAGCAAAAGCTTATAACTCTTTCTACTCTACACAAAGACCAACCTACGTGGTAGTCAAAATACTACAAAAGAGAACTCTATCTTCACGGTGGTCCCATTTGGGTCTAGACACCAGACAAATTCCCAAGTAAACTAAACATGCCTTTGATATTATTCCACCATCTATAGTATTCCTTCATACTCATTTTTATAACTCTTCTATGCCCACATGTTTCCCCATGTCATTGCCTTAGCATGCCCTAACTTATGATTTGTCTTTCCCCTCATTTCACTACCACCATCATCAAAATGTGGGTCTCATTCTCTCATTTCTACAGGATCTCTTTAAAATTATAGGATCTCAAGAAATTGTTGAGCCTGGTGTCATACCTGGAGTCCCCAGGTATGATTTAAACTTTAAAGGATCTAGCATTTAGCCCTCTACTGGGAGGCTAACGCTTCCTCTACTATCGCCTTTCAAGCAATAATCCAGTTTATGCTTCAAAATCTTCAGTAATAAAGGGTGCATGGCCTCTTTGCATACCCTACCTTGTGCCAGCTTCAATTTTAAAATTCTTCCTTATATTTTAAAGTGAACTCTATTTCCCTGTAGATTTATTCAATAAATCTGCAATAATTAACCCAACTCTACTCTGTGCCAGACCCTATGCTAAACATTAGAAATAAAATAAATAAGACATAGTTCCACCACATCTAATGGGTAAAAAAATGTGAAGTCTGACGTACCAAAAATTGGCAAGAATATATGGAAATTAAAACTTCCATATATTCCTGTAGGCATATAATTGGTACAAATGCTTTGTACCAATGTATCAATATCTAATAAAGAATAGACCATCAATATTCACAAGCACATCCATGGAATAGACTTCAAAAAGTGCACCCCTTGAGCACTTGAAAAGATCCAGAAATTTGCCACCAAGAAAAAGGGGACTCCAGGTATGATACCAGGCTCAACATAACTGTCTGGGCCAGGCAGGCAAAGTGGCTCATGCCTGTAATCCCAGCACTTTGGGAGGCCAAGATGGGGGTAAGAGGTCGGGGGGATTGCTTGAGCTCAGAAGTTCAAGACCACCTGAGTTAGAGCGAGACCCTGTCTCTAAAACTAGCTGGGCATTGTGGCAGGCACCTATAGTCCCAGCTACTTGGGAGGCTGAGGCAAGAGGATCACTTGAGCTCAAGAATTTGAGGTTGCTGTGAGTTATGACGCAGTGGCATTCTACCAAGGACAACAAAGTGAGATTCTATCTCAAAAAGAAAAAAGAAGAAGAAAAAACTGGGCCAAAGTAATAGGTGCTAAAGTTATCTGTGTTAGAGGAGTGTCCCATACTTAGCAGTTGTCCAGAAAATTTAACCAGGATGAAGATTCACTAACTGAATTCTATATTTGTGTTACCTATGTGTCTGTGACTGCTTTCAAAAATCTACAGTCGATGTGGATGAGAATTAACAGCTAGTTGCCAAATGAAGTTATTATACAAAAAAAAATAAATAAATAATGGCAGAATAAACCCAAAGCAAGCAAAAGAAAATAATCAAAATAAAAATGAGAGTAGAAATTAGTGGAAAAGGAAGCAAATATGCAATGGAGAAGAAAGCCAAAAATTGGTGATTTTTTAGGCTTGGTGCCATGGCTCATGCCTGTAATTCTTATACCCTGGGAGGCCGAGGCCGGTGGATCACTTGTGCTTAGGAGTTTAAGACCAGCCTGAGCAAGAGCAAGGCCCTGTCTCTAAAAATAGTCAGGCATTGCAGCAGGTGCCTGTAGTCCCAATAATTTGGAAAATGAGGTAAAAAGATCTCTTGAGCCCAAGAGTTTGAGGTTGCTGTGAGCTATGACACCACAGCACTCTAAGCCACAGCACTCAAGGGCAACACCTTGAGACTCCGTCTCAAAAACAAAACAAAACAAAACAAAAATTACAATGCTCAAGTCACATTTGATGTCTGCAGTTGTAAGAGGTGCTTAAACTTGACTTGTATTCATCTTTATTATCAGTATATATTGAGCACACAATTTTAATACAGTTTTTCCTTTCTCAAAGTATGTACACATTTTAGGGGGCACCTTCTGTATATTTTTAGGGTATAATCTTGAATTAGCACCTGTGCCAATGCTTCCTTTAGAAACTTGGTGTTTTTTCTGCTATCTTTCCCACCTTTTTATTTTCTACTTCACTCCATCTCCAGTCCCCATCCCATTACCTAATATCCATCAGACTCAGGATGTAGCTCGTCTTCTACCAACCCCATATTCAAATTGCTTATGTATCCAAAGGGCTTACTAGATGAGTTGTATAATGAATTAAAATTTAGAAAGCATTCACATTTGTGGACTGCTTCTCAGTTTTCAAGGTGTCTACGTTATCTCATTTGATCTTTTCAGCCCAGTGAGGCAGGTAGATGAGATTGTGAGGTTCAGATTTGTCCAAGATCACAGAGAGAAAATAACAAAGCCTAAAGTGTTTTCCAGTTCTCCTGACTTCTTATTTATTGTCTTTCCAGTTGCTCTTGTCAAATAGAGTCAATATGTCCCAAAAATAAGTTCCAAAGAGATTTTACAAGGCAGCAAAAAGTAATTTGTTCCTAGAAATAAGCATAAACAGACAGGGTCCTGTTTTAACTTGCTTTCTTCTGCAGAACCTCTAATATAGAGATGAATCTCTACATTTAAAACATTTTATTTTGGAAGGAAGAACTGCAATTTGAGGCATACACACAGACCAGGTGGTCTTTGGTATGTCTGAGGAACAGAGAGAAGTTTGGGAGTTTTATTAGAAACAGAAATATTATGTATTATCATGAGAGAAAGCACATTGGCACAAAGCTGGCAAGCTCTGATTGGTGAGTGATGGTGGTAGGTAAAACTAGTCTTAGAGTCATAGCAGGTCATTTCAGCAGTTAATAGGTAAAATTGGTTTTAGGATTACAACAGGGCATTTCAGTACTTGGGCTTGTAGAAAATTTAATTTCTAAAGCAGGTGCTATTTGCCCTAAATGCTTTTCCTCCCAGCCCCTTGACTTTGATTTAGTTGAGTATGACAAGATAACTCAATTTGTATAATCAATCAGCTTTCACACAACCTTGTCAATTTTTTTTTTTTTTTTTTTTTTTTTGTAGAGACAGAGTCTCACTTTATCACCCTCAGTAGAGTGCCATGGCATCACACAGCTCACAGCAACCTCCAGCTCCTGGGCTTAGGCAATTCTCTTGCCTTAGCCTCTCAAGTGGCTGGGACTACAGGTGCCCGCCACAACGCCTGGCTATTTTTTGTTGCAGTTTGGCCAGGGCTGGGTTTGAATGCCACCCTTGGTATATGGGGCCAGCACCCTACTCACTGAGCCACAGGCGCTGCCCACAACCTGGTAAATTCTGATTAAAGGAAAAACCAAAATGAGTAAGAAGAGGAGGGCTGCATCCTGATAGCTTATTGAGTTAGCAGAGAGAAACCCCTTGAACTGGTGAAAATTTAAATAGAAATCTGAAAATTATGAGATCAGTATGTCCAAAAAAAAGTTCCAAAGATTTTACTAATAAGGAAGGCTGGGTCTTAGCAAACTGCCCATGTAGGATTTAGCTTCTCTACCAACTGCACCTTAACTCACTCAGAATTTCTGAGAGAAGCTGAGTCAAATCCTTTTTTGGCAGGATTTGTTTTTCTAGGTTAACTCACTAGGCCTAAGTTTCATTGTGTCTCCTGAGATCTATTCTGAATTAAAATCTCATTAAACTCTATCCACGAAGTATCCTCAGCACAACCACTTCCCTTTTAATTCCTTCTAACCTCAGTGTCAACGTCAATTCTAATTCCAAAGTCTGAGGAGAAATATAGGAGACCAGACCACAAGACTTGTGGCAACCAGGATGAGTATGAAAACATAATTTTTGCTTGGTGTAAAGCAAAGAGATGAGATGGGGAAGCCAGTTGCTGGAGGCTCCTGGTGTCTTTAAAAAATCTCACAGCAACAACTCCTAGCCTCTACTACCCAAGAACAGGAAAGATACTCTACTCTGGCTTCCCTGAAAGAGGCTGATAAAGGGGATAGTCACTTGCACTGTAAGTAGAAGGAAACAATTTTCTTTTCTTCTGCTGCCTACAGAAATTTATTTCCTTCTCTCAGTTTAAGTTTCAAATGACCTAGGTTGCTAGAGATTCCCCTCTATAAAATAAAGGATAGCCTTTACTTTTGCTTCTTTTGTAAAACCTGCTCTCCTGATCTGCTGCTTTTCAACTGATAAAACATTTCTTTTTTTTATTTTGGGTCTAAAATCTTCTTGCCTGTGAAATGGAGTGAAGCCTTGAGAGGATTTTTATAGTATGATTGGTTGTTTTCTTGTTCTTGTCTTTGAAATTACAGACAAGCAACAGATCCCCTCTGCTGTAAGGTAAAAGATGAAATGTCTTGGCTCTTTAGGGGAAGCATGTAAATTTAGGTAGCAACTTTAATCTGCTTCAAGAATGACTGAAGCTGGGTTGGCGCCTATGCTCAAGCAGCTAGGGAACCAGCCAATACACCAGAGCTGGCGGGTTCAAATCCAGCCCGGGCCCACCAAACAATAATAACAACTACAACTTAAAAATAGCCAGGTATTGTGGTGGACGCCTGTAGTCCCAGCTACTTGAGAGGCTGAGGCAAGAGAATCATTAAGCCCAAGAGGGAGGTTGCTGTGAATTGTGACGCCAGGGTGACAGCTTGAGACTGTCTCAAAAAAAAAGAATGAGTGAAGCTGCTAGTACTTAGGAAAGTTTAAAGAATTTGACAGTCATATCCCATATTTCT
Source organism: Loris lydekkerianus (assembly GCA_963574355.1). Lineage (NCBI taxonomy): Eukaryota > Metazoa > Chordata > Mammalia > Primates > Lorisidae > Loris > Loris lydekkerianus. Next base: position 11,412 of record CAUYPK010146466.1, on the reverse strand, counting down.
TGGAAGGTTACACAGATTTATTTGATACACTTTTATGGGCAGAGTAGTTAAGAGTAAAGGAAATAATCTTTTGCTAACTAGAGGCTTCTTATTTCTCTTTACCCTGCTTTTTCCATTTTCTAGAAGTTAAAAATGAAAAATACATTATCCTAGGATAAAGCACTCTAAATATCAACCTTGACTCCAGAATTATATAATTTTTTAATTTCAGATTGATATAAGGGTATAAACAATTAGGTTACATTGTTTACATTAGGTAAAGCCCATGTTGTAGCCGAGCCCTTCACCCAGGAGTTGTGCCATATACACCTACATTGTGCTCATTAGGTGACAGCACACCAAACCCCTTCCCTCTGCTCTCCTCTCTTTTCATCTTCCCCCTTCCCCTCTGGCCTCTCTCCTTCCTCTCCTCCCTCCTCCTCCCCACTTGAATGTGGTTGTATTTTTCTCTTATGTGGGTGTGTAGTTGTTTGTCTACTGGTTTCATATTAGTATTGAGTGCTGCAGGCATAGTGGCTCATGCCTGTAATCCTAGCACTTTGGAAGGCTGAGGCGGGTGGATTGCTTGAGCTCATGAGTTCCAGACCAGTTGAGCAAGAATGAGACTCTGTCTCCACTAAAAATAAAAAAAACTAGCCAGGGGCATGGTGGTGCATGCCTGTAGTCCAGCAATCGGAGAGGCTGAAGCAAGAAGATTGCTCAAGCCCAAAAGTTCAAGGTTGCTGTGAGCTATGATGATGCCACAGCACTCTACCCAGGGTGACAGCATGAGACTCTGTCTCAAAAATAAATAAATATATTAGTATTGAGTATATTAGATACTTGTTTTTCCATTATTGTGATACTTAGGAGGATGTTCTCCAAATCTATCCAGGTAAATATAAAAAATGTAAATTCTCCATCTTTCTTTATGGCTGGATAGTATTCCATGGTATACATATACCATAGTTTATCTTTTCATAAGATGATGGGCACTGGGTTACTTCCACATCTTGGCAATTGTGAACTTAGCTACAATAAACATTCTAGTGCAAATGTCCTTATGGTAAAATGATTTTTTTCTTCTGGGTAGATATCTAGTAATGGGATGCAGGATCGAATGGAAGGTCTATTGCTAGTACAGATGTGGAGAAAAAGGAACACTTATACATTTGGTGGTGTTGCAGGAAGACGAGTCCCAACGGAGAGAAGGAGCACCCAAACACCACGTTTATACAAGGAGGGCTTTTATTCACCAGCAGAAGCTCACAGAATAGAAGAATTCCAAATGGCTGTGCTCCCCGACTGGCTTGGTCTTTCCCTTTTTATCAACAGTCAAAAAGTTCCACCCCACAGCTACCCTTCTCATTAGCCAGTTTGAATTAAGTGAAAGATGCTATTCCCGCCCCTACAGAACCACAGGATTTCACAGAACTTGGAAATTTCCAAGTTCCAGGAAGTTAAGTTTATAAATTCTCAAGAGCTGAGTCACCGTGGAGAGGACCCTGCTGGTGTATCCTTGTGGTCTCCTTGAGAAGACCTGTTCTCCTAGACCTCACCCTTCTTGGGTATCCTCTCTCAGGGGGACTGTAAACTAATATAGCTGTTTTGTTTTGTTTTGTTTTGTTTTGTTTTGTTTTTGAGACAGAGACTCATTTTTTCACCCTTAGTAGAGTGCTGTGGCATCGTAGCTCACAGCAATCTCCAACTCTTGGGCTCAAGTGATCCTCTTGCCTCAGTTTGTCTTTTCTTTTCTTTCTTTCTTTCTTTCTTTCTTTCTTTCTTTCTTTCTTTTTTTTTTTTTTTTGCTGCAGTTTGGCCAGGGCCGGGTTAGAGCTCGCCACCCTCGGCATATGGGGCCAGCACCCTACTCACTGAGTCACAAGGGCCGCCTTCAGTTTTTCATTTTTAGTAGAAACAGGGTCTCAGTCTGGTCTCGAACTCCTGAACTCAAGTGAGGCACCGGCTTTGGCCTCCCAGAGTGCTAGGATTACAGGCGTGGAGCCACCACTTCTGGCCTAATTCAGCCTTTTTGGAAAGAAGTATGGAAAATCCTCAAAGAGTTAAAAGCCAGAGTCGTATTTTTAGTGCTTCTTTAAATGTCTTCAGAGTGTTGCTGACTCTCACAGAACATTTAAGATTTGAGGATCAAGCTGTATGTGTACTGTTGGTTCATTTTTAAAAAATTTATTTCGGACACCATGTCTCACTCTATTGCCTAGGCTGGAGTGCAGTAGTACAATCACTGCTCATTGCAGCCTCCAACTCCTGGCCTCAAGCAATTCTCCACCTCTGCCTCCCAAAATGCTAGGAATTATAGGTGTGAGCCAATGTGCCTGGCCCCTTATCTCAGTTGTTAAACACATTGACTTTTTAAAATTTGATTTCTTATCCCTGAAACATCTATGGTTATGTCCCCTTTTACATTCCTAGTAGGATTTCTTCGTTCTTCATCATTCTTTTTATTTTTTATTTTTTGAGACAGAGTCTCACTTTGTCCGCTCGGTAGAGTACTGTGGTGTCATAGCTCACAGCAACTTCAAACTCTTGGGCTCAAGCAATCCTCTTGCCTCAACCTCCCAAGTATCTGGGTCTTTAGGTGCTTACCACAATGCCCGGCTATTTTTAGAGACAAGGTCTCATACTTGTTCAGGCTGGTCTCGAACCTATGAGCTCAGGCAATCCACCCACCTCAGCCTCCTAGAGTGCTAGGAATACTGGCATGAGCCGCCACACCTAGCCTTTCTTCATCATTCTTATCAGAGACTTTCAGTTACTTTGGTTGTTTCTAAAAACTAGCCTTTGGTTTTGTGGGTTTCATTTTCTTTACTTTCTTTCAATGTGTTTTTTTTTTTTTTTTTTCAGAGACATGATCTCATGCTGTTATCCATTCTGGAGTGTAGGGTGTCATCATAGTTCACTGAAGCTTCTAATCCCTGGGCTCGAGTGATCTTCCCACCTCAGCCTCCTGAGTAGCTGGGACTACAGTGCTTACCACCATGCCTGGCTAATTTATTTACTTTTTTGTAGAGACAATATCTTGCTATGTTGCCTCAGCTGGTCTCCAATGCCTGTTCTCAAGCAGTCCTCCCATCTCGGCCTCCCAAAGTACAAGAATTACAGGCATGAGCCATTGCACCCAGCCTTCCTTCCCTTTTATAAAAAATCATGTGCCCCGACTCTCTAGATCAGGGGTCCTCAAACTACAGCCCACTGGCTACATGAGGCAGTGTGATTGTATTTTTTCCTGTTTTGGTTTTTTTACTTCAAAATAAGATATGTGTAGTGTTCATAGGAATTTGTTCATAGTTTGTTTTTTTTTTTAACTATAGTCTGGCCCTCCAATGGTCTTAGGGACAGTGAACTAGCCCCCTGTTTAAAAAGTTTGAGGACCTCAACAGATCACTAGATCTAGACAGATCACTCACTGCCTTAGAGCTGGAGTATGGGGTTTTCTCTGTGGAGAGGAACTGAAAAGGGGGATAAATATTAGAGAAGAGGAAGAAGGCAAAATGTGAGGAAGCAGTCTAGCCCAAGCAACAGAGTGAGTCCTTGTCTCTAAAAAACAAACTAAATGAATAAATAAATAAAAGTATCATTTAGAGGCCCCCACCAACATTGTATTCTTTATACACTGTGGGAATGGCTATCTGGGAAACTTGAGCTCTGACCCCTGTTTCAGTGGAACAAGGGGGCAGATTTCATACTGACAAGTAGCTTCCTGAAAGATTCTTGTCATTTGCAGTCTCAAGACTTCTTTTTAAATTCTAACTCAGGTACCTTTAGGTAGTGCCTGGGACTGCCATATAGTTCTTGGTCTACGTAAGACCAAAACCACCCATTAAAATATTACTCAATATGATTACTCAATAGTTTGGCATCTATTAGGCATAAGAATTGAACAAGCTGATTAGGTCATAACAGTCAAATCAGTCTTAGATACAGACTAATATCAAATAATTTTAGTTTTGCTTCACGTGAGGTGGCATACACCTGTAATCCCAGCTGCTTGGGAGGCTGAGGTGGGAGGATCACTTAAGACCAGGAATTTGAGACCAACTTAGGCAACATCGTGAGACCTCATCTCAAAAAGTTTAATGTTGTTAAAATATTATTTTAACTGTTGTTTAAATGGTAAGGAAAACTTTATTCAAGACTATTGCAATGGGGATATAGCAATAGAGGAGATATTTCATGCCCAACTCTAACACAGCAAAGGTATATGGGGATTTACACCCAAAGATCAGAGTGAGAATCATGGGAGAGAAAATTGCCAACAGGAGACTAAATTAAGGGGGATTCTTGGTAAAGGCAGGTCAAGTATTATACTGTACAGGTATCTCAAAGGTCACCATAAATAGGAAAAATTCACAAACTCACACTTTGTATTATATTTTTTATATTTATATATCAATACACAAAGAAATATTTATAAAATTTTGTAATGAATATTTTGTAAATAAAGGTATATTTAGCTACAATTTTCTATTTTCCCTATGTATGTATGTATGGTGACCCTGGTGGCCCCTTGTACATCAAAGGTGGGGGGTGAGGAACTTGATTAGATATCAAGGGTGGGAGGATTCTCACTAAACTGACTTAAGAGAATTCTTGCTAAAACTTTGCTAGCCCAGCCAAAGATAAGACTGGGGTCAAAGTCAAGTCCTTGTTGAGAAGAAGGCTGAGAAAAACCTACCTAAAGTTTGGTCGAGGAGAGTCTTTATCAGCATCCACAAGTTTCCATTTCTTCCTCTCCATTCTTTCCCATCCTGCTGTCCTAACCCCACTGGCTGCAAAAGAGAGGTCTCCATCTCCCTAGTGTCAGCCTCTTCCTTCATACTTCTCACACACACACACCCTATTGAAGAACAGAGACTGCCAGACTCTCAGGACTCCAAATGCAGCATCTCAGCTACCAGATGTGTCTACGACTCATTCCAGTCTCTGATTGCTGGGGTCAGTTTATTCCCTGATGAAAGAATCAGGGCCCTCTCCACTTTGGAAAGCTTGCTTTCCAGATGTAAAGAGCCATCCCTGACAGCACCACTGGCAGCATTTACAGTCCCCACCCCTGGCGAAGACTTGTCAGTAGAGGAAGAAGAGCCAGTGATCAAGCAAACAGATCACCCTCCCCCTTAGCTGGCACATTTTTAGTCAGACAGTTGACATATTTCGCTCTTGGAGTAATGTATCCACAAAACTGAAAGTGTTCTAAAACCAGGGCTTAAGAAGAGGAATAAATATTATTTGGAGTTGTTTTGTTTTTGCTTTTGTTTTTCCTACCATCACAAATTGGACTGGGCCAGGCAAACCAAGGGGTTTGTAACTTTCTTCCTTTTCACTTCAGGAAAATGTACCAGCCTTCTTGTGTGGCTCTAGAGTTAGTCAGACATGGAATTTCCCCCTCTCCTTGTTACTCACTACCTCTGTGATCTGGTGCTCTAGGTTTGTTTTCTCAGCCATTAAGAAGATTAAATATACACAATGTGCCTAGAACAGAGCCTGGCATAGAGCATATACTCCATAAGTAGAAGCCATTATGATTCATGGCCCAGCCTTTGTCACTAACTAGCAGTTTGAGTTGTCTTACAGCGGAAAGAACAGTACAGTGGAAGAGTTTCTGGTCTCTAAAGCAGTGATTTTCAGCCAGTGTGCCACAAGAGAATCTTAGGCGTGCTGCAAAAAAAAAATTTTAAGCATTTTTTATTGTTATTAAATCACATTAAATCATAGCTGTTTTTGTGCCAGTACCATGCTGTTTTGATCACTATCTCAGACAATAAACATTTTCATTTCTGTAGTTACAATCGTCACTATTCTAGCAAAATTTCAACTATTGTCATGAGAAGGGAGTTGGCTACATCCTTCACTCACCAATATTTACGAGTGTTCATCATGTGTCTGATGTCATCTTAGACACTGGGAATGGAATAGAAAACAAAAGAGACAAAATCCCTGCACTGATGAAACTTACATTCTGTCTGAGAGAGAAGGATTATCAATAATTAGATAAAAATATGTATGTCAGGCAGGATAAGTGCTATTAAGCAAAATAAAGCTAAGAAAAACAACACTAATATAGCCAGGGTACCCAAGGTGCCTGTACTGAGCTGTCAAGGTTAACATCGAGCAGAGATCTTCATCAAGCATGTTTGCCAGGTGTTACCTGGGACAAGATCCTGTAATGGTCCTGGGGTAGATGCCTGCTCAGAGAGCCAAGGAACAGAAAGTCCAATGTGGGTGGGCATGGAAAGCAAGGAAGAAGCAGCAGCCCACTAGGACATTTAGTTTAAAACTCAAATGGACAGGACGTCACCAGGAGGTTTCTCAGCAGAGGGATGTAGCTTCTCTTTTCACACTAAACTATGGGATAATCAAAGTTGATCATTAAGAGCCACAGAAATCTGCATCAACCTATGTGGCATTAGAGAACTATTAAACATTGGAATTGCTGGTGGGATTGCAAACTAATGCAGCCTCTTTGAAAAGAAGTATGGAGAATCCTCAAAGAGCTAAAAGTAGACCTTCCAGTTGATACTGTAATCCCATTACTAGGTATCTACCCAGAAGAAAACAAATCATTTTACCTTAAGGACATTTGCATTAGAACATTTATTACAACTCAATTCACAATCGCCAAGATGTGAGATCAACCTAAGTGGCCATTAACACATGAATAGATTACTAGTGTATGATGCCCCATGATCATACCAATGTACATAGCTATGATTTAATAAAAAAAAAAAACCACATGAATAGATTAATAAACTGTGCCATATGTATACCACGGAATACTATTCAGCCACAAAAAGAGGGAGACTTTACATCTTTTGTATTAACCTGGGTGAAGCTGAAGAACATTCTCCTCAGTAAAGTACCACAAGAATGGAAAAGCAAGTAGTCAATGTACTCTATACTAATATGAAACCAGTAAGTAAACAACTACACGTCCACATGAGAGAAAAACATTATATTGAATTAAATTAAAGTGGGAAGGAGGGGGAAGAGAAAGGAGTGAGGGGAAGGAGGGATTAGTAAACTCTCACATAATGGACACAATGTAAGGGTATACAGCACAGCCCCCGGGTGAAGGGCTCAGCTACAACTCGGACTTTACCTTAGAAACACAAACAATGTAACCTGATCATTTGTGCCCTCATATTAAACTGAAAAAAATAAAAAAGAATTCAATGTACCTAAGATCAACTACTTGCTGAAACACAAGCATGAAATTCATAAATGTATAATCCAGTTAATTTTTACTGTCTGTATCTTCCCCCAGACCCTGAGCCCCATAGAGGCAGGGCCATGATGACTCCATCCATCTTGGTAACTACTCTGTCCTCAGAATGGAAAACGAGGCTGGATGTTTGGCAGGAAATGTCTTCTTGGCATAAACGTACAATATTCACTCAGCATACAGGCAGAAAGACTCCAAAATCATCTCACAAAACACACAGTGACCTGCATTTGAAATAATCCTAAGGAAACTTTTGAATTTGGTGGAATAGCTGCATAAAAAGTACTACTTTATAAACACACAAAAATATGAATCACTAACAACTACTGGATTCAACTGGATTTTTCTGGAATCTTGACTGAGAATCTCAGTGCAGGGCAATGAGAAAGTTGGGGGTTTCCACTGCAGAACAGCTACATGAAAGCTAGCACTAATAATCATCCTAACTTCAGGGTTTTGAAAAGTGGGCTAATACGAATTTGTTCTAAGTCAATATCCTTTAATACTCACATAAGAGCAAATTTGAACAGTGAAAAGCATATAAACTGGTGAAAATTTTTAAGTCAATAAAACTTGCCTCTTACTCCTATCAGAAAAAAACAGACTTAGTGAGAATGATGGAATTTGTTACACAGAATTGTAAAGATGCCTTTCAAGTTAGAAACAGAAGTGATTTCTGCTGTTTGAAACTTACATCAAGAAATATGGAGTGGACTAAGGAAGCCAGAAATTTAGTAAAAGAGAAGCAGACAACATTCGGGGAAAGGAGGGAATTCAATACAATGAAGACCATCTATAATTCCAAGTATTAAATAGCGAAATTTATTCTAACACAAAATAAATCAAGTTAATTTTAGGATAGTTTTAATGAAAGATATGTTACAGTAAACTAAGTATCACAGGCTTTTAGTTCCATGAGGGCATTTCTTAACTTCTATTTTTATCAAATGAACTAACTTCTCTTTGTTGGAATGGCATAATTTTGAAACACAAAGAATTGTCATCTACACTGTGCAAGGAAATATTTTTAAGGCTATAACTCCCACACTTGCAAGTCTCCACACCCATCACCCTCACAGCCTGCTTTCCAATCCTTGTACACAAATTCAGAGTTTATTAAGGCAACTATAGATGGTTAAAAATAACTACAGTGAGGATTATTAATTAGCCTGAACAGCATGAAAAGCTAAGCTTAGTATCTAGTGTGCTTCCATGATGCCATCTGTGCTAAGTACTAGGAGAATCACTGGTAGCCTTTTCATGTATCTCCTAGTCCTTGGAATTTCAGAAAACCCAAATATTGACCCTACTATCGGTGCCAAATGGGTTCCACATTAAATAAGCTTATTAGTGAGCAATGAGGCTTAAATCCAGGCCTCACCCAAAGTTTGCCTCTCAGTCACCTTCCCAGAGTGAGTGAGTTATGGGAGAATCCTTCATCTTCCTCAACATTCCCCCTGTCCTGAGTGTGTACCTAGAAAGAGGGGTTTCCTAAAAGAATCATCTTCTGGACTCCAGGAGTCCTAAGGGCAAGCAGCACTAAGTGAGGTGGGCCAGCTCTGCACCCTGAAGGTGGAGGCCCTCATGGTTCTGTGCAGACTGAGAGTTTGGTAGGAGAGTCCTTTTCTAATGGGGAAGTGCTTGAACAACTCTGGCTCGCAAACATCAAGTGCAACAGCAGTTTGTTAAGCAGACCTGTGTAAAGCAAGCAAGCCGCCCCACGCACCAGTGGGGCTGTGCCCCAACTCTGTCTCTCTCTTTCTCCGCAGGCACACCAGTGAGTGACCAAAGATGGGCATCCATAAATGCTAGACATAAAGTAAATATACAAGAAGGCATCTTCTATAGCTTCAGACAGACTGACAGCTATAGTTGGGAGCTCAGACCTGGGAGACTACAACCTGCACCAGAATCGAGCCCCCAGCCACTACTGCTGAATACACAGCTCCTCAAAATGCCACAGGTGGACTCCTCCCCTGGGTCCCCTCTGACACGCCTGTCACTGCACTTCTTAACCACGGTGACTTCTCCTCCATGTCCCCCTGACACACCTGTCACTGCACTTCTTAACTGCAGGTGGACTCCTCCCCAGTGTTCCTCTGACATGCCTGTCACTGCACTTCTTAACCGCAGGTGGACTCCACCTCCGTGTCCACCCTGACACGCCCATCACAGCACTTCTTAACCACAGGTGGACTCCACCTCCATGACCCCCCTGACACACCTGTCACCGCATTTCTTAACCACAGATGGACTTCACCTCCGTGTCCCTCTGACATGCCTGTTGCAGCACTTTTTAACCGCATGTGGACTCTTCCCCCGTGTCCCTTCTGACACACCTGTTATAGCACGTCTTATCTTCCACCCCATCACACCAACCTCAGTGACATTCAGTCAGTCACTAAGAGTTACTGATTCTGACTCCTTAATAACTATTAATCTGATCACAGTCCGGTCTAGAGAATCCAGAAATGAAACCCACTCTCTTTTGAATACTTACCATAGCCAGAAACTTGGGCTAGCAGGACTCTAGCTGAAGTCCCCATTGTTGCTAAACTTAAGGTATGATAAAGGCCTCAGTATTTTCCTAACACATGTAAGCCCCACTACTCCACACAAAATATTATCAACTCCTCACCATTATCTTTAAAAAAAAATGAAAAAGGCTTTTGGCACAGACTCCAGAGTTAAAATCCCAGAACTACTCACCAATTGTAACAGGACCTTAGGGAAGTATCTTGATTTTTCTGTGGCTCTGTTTTCTAAACTATAAAAGAAGGATCATAAGTTTCCTTTTTGTGAGACAATTATAAGGGTGCTTAGAAGTAGTAGATGCCGTGTCTGCAGAAGGTCTAGATACAGTGGTAACTTGGTGTCAGCAGCACTGTCTAGCATTTCTTACCCACCTCCTGCCAGGAGATAACTAAGCACTAGGCTCCCTCATCGTTCCAAGATTCAACTTTTACAGCACTTCCTGTGGTAAACTGGGTTGTCATATCTGAACTGGCCTCCCTCCAGGCTGAGCCCTCTTGGCAGGCAAAGGTTGTACTATTTGTGTTTATTCAGTGACCTTAATCAATAGGCACTTTCTCAGTTGGGTCACAGTGAACAGCGACTTGGGCTAGCAGCGCTGGTGGCAGTATGGTTAAGTCATTCAACTATAATGAAACCAGGCTGTTTCCAGAAAAAAATTAAAAAATAAGACCAAATAGTTTGTAGGACAAAATAGATCTTACATAGGTCTATAAGATGTTTAAAGATATTCTCCTTCTTCACAACAGTATCTAAAAGTCATGTGACACTTAACCAAAGAAATCTTTAGCTTCAGGCCAGGGGTCCTCAAACTATGGCCCACGGGCCACATGCGGCCCGCTGAGGACATTTATCTGGCCTGCCGGGTGTTTTTGCCACAGCTGCCTATCCTGCTTAGTAGCCGACTTGTCCCGGGCCACAGTGCGCATGCATGTGTGGAATGTGCACCAACTCTCTGACTCTGTTCCTTCTCTCTGTCTCTCCCCACCAGTGTTACTGACGCAGCCCTGCTTAGCCATCCACTGTCCGGGCCACAGTGTACATGTGTGGAATGTGCCCCACACTCTCCAATTCCCCTCCTACTCTCCTAGTCCCCTCCTTCTCTCTGTCTCTCCCCACCCCTCCTTCTCTGTCTCTCGACTCCTCACCTCAGTCTCTGGTGTAATCAGAGGAGTCACCAGGTTGCCTGTGCAGAGCCTGCTGTTGCCTAAGGACTGAGGTAAGAACAAGTTAGAATTTTTTTTTTTTTTTTTGCAGTTAGTAGGGCCTTTTTTTTGCAGTTAAGGGGGGCCTTTTTTTCTGAAGTTAGGAGGTCTTTTTTTTTGCAGATAGGGGGCACCTTTTTTTGAAGTTAGGAAAGCCTTTTTTTTTTAAGTTGGTCAGTTGGTTAGGGGTAGTTTCTAGGGGGGTTGCATCACAGTGATAACGCAAATAGTCAGCGCTCAGTGCTAATGCAAATTGTCAGGGCTCAGAGGTAATGCAAATGGTCAGAGCTCAGAGGTAATGCAAATAGTCAGTGCTCAGTGGTTATGATAATTGTAAGTGCTCAGTGTTAATGCAAATTGTTAGCACTCAGTATTAATGCAAATTATCAGCAGTCAGTGTTATTGCAAATGGTCAGTGGTCAGTGTTAATGCAAATGGTCAGTGCTCAGTGTTATC
>CAUYPK010146465.1:0-10457 GCA_963574355.1 Loris lydekkerianus | reverse complement strand
GGAACAAGAAACACGAAGAACCGGGAGCAAGACAGGATTCTGATCAAACTCCCCAAACTTTATTTTTCAACAGCCATATAAATACAGGCAGAGGGGAATAGGCCTACGGGTGAGTTTAGGGTGGGGGTTTTCTGATAACAGGTGTGATGTTTTTAGTGTCTGGAATCAAGTTCCTGGAGCCAAGGGTAACAATGCCCTACTTGCCCTTAAATGCTTTCCAGCTGTGACTATTCCTGTTAAACCGGCTGGGAATATTCCTGATAAGCTAATTCTTAGGTTTTCGGCTCCCGGCATCAATATAGTTTAGCAACTTTCCTCATGATACACTTGTCTGGTGCACAGCAGTTCCTATGACAGGAAGAGTCAGTGACTGGAAGCACAGGTCAAGGAATCAGGCTGACAGCAAATTCTAGATACTGGAATAGAATTCACCTCAGAAAATTCCACAGTCTAATGGGCTTCAGCTGCTCTGGGTCAGCTATTGTTGGTAAATGTGTTATTTTAACTTTTTAAAAAGGTAGAATGAACTTCTAAGAATCAATTGTAAGGACATAATCAAAGGTGTGAACCAAAATATGTATAAAATTTTTTATCATTCTGTTACTTTTAATGAAAAAATTGGAAATGGCTCAAACTTCCAATAATAGGGAAATGCTTAAATGATTATAATAAATAAACTCTCTGAGTTACTACATGGTAGTTTTAGATATTTTCGAAATATTTTATTATGTATGTTAAAGTAAACTTTATTTTAGAACAGTTTTATATTTAAAGAAAATTGCAAAGATAGGGAGGTCCCACATACTAGCATCTGGTTTCTGGTATTATCAGTATCTTACATTATTGTGATACATTTGGTACAATTAATGAACCAACATAGATTCATTATTGTATCTGCTTTATTCGTATCTGCTTAATTTTTACCGGTTGGGCTTTTTCTGTTCTGGGTCCTACCCTGGACACAGCGCTCCGTTTAGCCCCAGCTCCTGAAGCTCCTGACGGCTGTAGCAGTTTCTCAGACTTTTGTTGTTTGTGTTGATCTCCACAGGTTTGAGGAGTTCCAGTCAGATATTTTGAAGAACGTGTCTCAGTTGAAATTTGTGTGCTGTTTTTCCCATGGTTAGACTGGAGTTAGCAGTTTTAGGAGGGAAGTCCACTTAGGAAGTAAAGTGCCACTTTCACAGCATGACTCCTCCCTGCTGATGTGAGCCTCGATGGCACGGCTGGGGGGTGTTGGTGCGGTCTTCCCCCGTGAATGTCTCTCCTCATCTCACCCTCTTTCCCCTGCGGTAATCTTTGGAAGGAAATCACCAGGCCAAGCTTATGCTTAAAAGGTCGGGAGCTTTGTTGCACCTCTTTGAGGCTGGATTTTTTTTTTTTTTTTTTTTTTTTTGCAGTTTTTTGCTGGGGCTGGGTTTGAACCTGCTACCTCCAGCATAAGGGGCTGGCGCCCTACTCCTTTGAGCCACAGGTGCTGCCTGAGGCTGGAATTTTTACATAAACTATTTGGAATTCAGCACGGATTTGTCTATTCTCCCCCATTATTCATTTCCTCAATCGTATATTTGTATTCGTGTGGACTCATGGGTATTTATTTTATACTTGGGTATAACCCACTGCTACTGCATTTATTTCTTGGCTGAGATGGTTCCAGCTTTGGCCCTTGGGAAATTTTTCCTTTTGTTCCTCTGTTCCTTTGACACACTCCCATCACTCTGTGTGTGTGTGTGTTCTTGAGGACTTCTCTGCTTTCTCCCTTTGAGGTGCTCCAGGCTCTTTCTGTGTATCCTTTGCTCTGGGAATAGTCATTTCTGCAAGGAGTCCTGGTCCCTTTTATTTGAAAATGGTATTAGAAACCAAGGTCTGGGCACTGTGTGTGATCATTGTTATTGGGGATAATTTTTAATAGCATAGGGCAATGTTTATTACTTGTATAATCTGAAATGTAAACACAAAATTGGATAAGCTGTGATATGAATTGTATGTATATATAATTTATAGATTAAAGTTCATAGAAAAATACAGAAAAAATACCAAAGGCTAATAGTTCCTTTATCAAAGGGTTGTGAGATTTTTATTTTTTTATTTTTGTATTATCTTATTTTTGAATTCAGATCACTATAGGGGCATATGCAGTCAGGCTACATTGTTTGCATTCATTAGGTTAAGTCCAAGTTGCAACTAAGCCCTCACCCAGGAGGGGTGCCATGTACCCCTACATTGCCCCCAACGGGTGGGAACTCACCATACTCTCCTCTTGTGAGATTTTTTTTAGTATACTTTTTTGTTATTTACCAAGTTCTGGATCATGAATTACATAACTTCTAATTAGAATAAAGAAACACTAGCAAGTGGGTTTTTAAAAATATTAAAATTATTTTTTCAGAAGTAATTGATAACTTTACTCATCTCCTCAGACGGTATTTTTAGTGATCGTTAAGCTCCTGTGTCTCCCAAGCTCTCATCACGTACACAGGAAGTGAGCCAGAAACTTATCAACATCTGTTCTGAGGAAGACTTGAGGACGGTAACGTAATGATGGGAATTTCCTGGCAAACCCCAATATTGTTAAATGTCCTTACCAGTGTTGAAATGGTTCTTACGCTAAGGCTTCCTATAACTTCAGTCATTCAGAGTTTGGGCCACATATACTCCCCACCTTATGAATCCCATGTCTGGAATATGATATGAACATAAAATATAGTGGAAGAAAACAATGTTATTAGAGTTAAAAAATAAATGAAGGCCGTCCCAATGCAGTGTCAACATGTAAACATGGCTTGAAACAAATAGCTTGGTTTGGGATGCTGCTTTGCCACCGTATCTTGCTTTCTTTCCCCTCTCTTTCTCTTGTTTTAGCCACGTTTCTGGGAAGTTATATTAGTCAGGGTCTAATAGTCAGGAAAGCAAGTGAAGTCATGATTACCCTGGGGGTAGAGAGATCGAGAATGTGTTGTCCTTAGAGCCCAGTGAGGCTGGTGCCCAATTCTCTGGCTCCCCCCCTTCAAGAACCATGAAGTAACCTTTGATGTTTTCTATTCCATTTTTTAATAAAATTGCTGGTTTTGACCCAATTTATGGATTTCATGACTCACTCATGAGTTGTGATCCACAATGTGAAAAGAGCTGGTATCACAGGAACTTGTAACTGTATAAATTAGTACAACGGTGCCCCCAGAAGTTGATGGGCTTGGCTGAATCACAGAGCTGAGAAGCGGAAGTGTCTGAACAGTAGCTCATGTCCAGACCTGTTCTCTCCTGACTCCAGATTTCTATATGGTACCTAAAGATAATTCCCTTGCCAATCAATATGTGCAGTGGTTTCTGAAATACATTTTTACTGTTTTGACCTTTTGTTAATTTTTTGACCATTTCTTTGTCTTTTCTCATATTTTGAGCATCTGGGTATAGTATTTACACCTGCATGTCTTTGGAGCCACCCAGGGCTTTGCATAATGATTTATCTAGAAAAGAGTCATCATTAATTCCATTTGTGATTAAGTACTGAACAGCATCATTTGTAGGTGAACAGAAAGGACAAAATGCTTTATGAACTGTTAAACGTGTGGATAGGGTATAGATTCTGGAGCCAGACTGCCTGGGTCTAGAACTGTGGCACCGCCATGTACTTTCTTTGTGGCTTTACGTACGGTACCTAACCACCCTGCTCCAAATAGTCGCATCTGGAGATGGAGATAATTATACTAACAATCTCAGAGGGCTGCTTTGAGAACTAAATACATGTAAAGAATGGTTGGTACATCGTAGGTCCCCAACAATCATCACCTCAATGTCATCCGTTCTGGTTGACTTTACAGGTAGCTCTTAAAGAAATACCAGTGAAAATTTTAAGATCTTGAATATAAGACGGATAAAAATATGACAGGGAAGGGAATTATTTGAAGCTTTGTTAGTTTATTATGAATGAAATCCTTTGGTAGTTTGTGGTTTTGAAGACAAAAGTTATTGATATTTTTATTGACTGAATTTTTAGCAGGAGTAGTAAAACTGCTATACTTGAGTTTAGAATATCTAGGAATTTATTGCTGGTTCAATAAAAAGTTAATATGATAATAACTGTTTTGTGGGCCAAACTACAAGAATATTTAGCAATCATGAAAATCGCAAACTAAACAATAGACTGCCTGAACGTAGGATATTGGGCTATGCTTTTAGGATTAGCAACTTGCAATTTCCTCTTCCTTCCTCAGCCCACATCCATCCCCTACGAGACATCATACACAATGAAATGAAATGTCGTTTTACCAGAACTTTAATAGTTTTGTCTTTTTATGTTAGTTTGGATTTGCCAACTATTCATTACTTTCTTATTATTTACTTGCCCCTTTATTTTATTCTAATGGTATGCCCTGTAGTTGACGAAGTGTTGTGCAGTTTGGTACTGTCTTTACCAACTCTTCTCATCCATTATCACTGGAAAGGGCAAAGACAAAGACTCACTGCATTGCTTAATTGCATCTTGATTCATTTTCTATTACATTTGAACAGGTACATGTCATACATTATCTTTTTTTCTTGTTTTGAATGCAATTATTAAAGTTATTGTAATTGGAGAGAACTCCTTGAATTATATCAGGTAAGTGGTTATCCCATCTCCTGGCCATGCTTTTATAGAGTATGTGTACAAAAATTCTTGTATGTTATACGGATAAAAAGGGATTTAAAAAAAAAAATTTTCTTGAACAGTTGGAAAATATTTTTATTCGTTTATTTACTTTGGATTTTTTAACATTTATTCAGCCTGCTTGAGACCTGGGTTTTATTTTTTTTCTGTATTTAAATAGATTTAGGGGGTATAAGTGACTTTTTGTTATATCATTAAATTGCATAGTAGAGAAATTTAGGCTTTTAATATGCCTGTTACATGAAGAATGTGCATCGTACTCTGTAGGTAATGTTTTCATCCCATAACCTCCTCCCGCCTATCCCTTCTCAGGGTCCAGCGTCCATTAACTTACTTTGTCTGACCCATGTGGCTTAGCTCCCACTTGTGAGAACGTGTGGCATTTGGTTTTTTGTTCCTGAGTTACTTCTCTTAGAATAATGGCCTCCAGTTCCATCCAGGTTGCTGCAAAAGACATTTCATTCTTCTTCTTCTTTTTAAATTAAATCATAGCCGTGTACATTAATGCAATTATGTGTTAAAATGTGCTGGTTTTATATACAACTTGAAATATTCTCATCAAACTGGTTAACATAGCCTTCATGGCATTTTCTAAGTTATTGTGTTAAGACATTTATATTCTACGTTTAGTAAGTTTCACATGTACCCTTGTAAGATGCACCGTAGGTGTGGTCCCACCAATTACCCTCCCTTTCATATGAAAGCTATAAATTGGTTTCATAGTAGGGCTGAGTACATTGGATACTTTTTCTTCCATTCTTGAGATACTTTGCTAAGAAGAGTATGTCCCAGCTCCATCCTTGTAAATATGAAACAGGTAAAGTCTCTATTAATTCCTCTACTAGGTATATATTCAGAAGACCAAAAATCACATTGTAACAAAGTATTTGTACTAGAATGTTTATTGCAGCCCAATTCATAATTGCTAAGTCATGGAAAAAGCCCAAGTGCGCATCGACTCACAAATGGATTAGTAAATTGTGGTATATGTACACCATGGAATATTATGCAGCCTTAAAGAAAAACATTGCATTCTTCTGATGGCTGAGTGCTAATTCATTGTGTGTGTGTGTGTATCACATTTTTTTTATACACTCATCTGTTGGGGGGCTTGTTTGTTCCATATCTTTGCATGTATGTTTGTGAATTGTGTTGCAGTAAACATGTGGGTGCAGGTGTCTTTTTTAATGACTTTGTTTTCTTTGGGTCTCTAGTAGTGAGATGGCTGGGTTGGATGGTAGATCTACTTTAAGTTCTTTCAGCATCTCCATACTGTTTCCCACAGAGGTTGTACCAGTTTACATTCCCACCAGCAGTGTATTATAAATGTTCTGCTTTCACTGTGTCTACACCAGAGTCTGTTGTTTTTTGACTTTTTGGTAATGGCCATTCTGACATGGGTAAGGTAGTATCTCATTGTGATTTCAATTTGCATCTCCCTAATGATTAGTGATATTGAGCATTTTTTTCATGTTTGTTGGCTATTGGTTTCTCTTTTTTTGCAAAATGTCTTTTTAATGTCACCCACTTTTTAATGGGGTTGCCTGTCTTTTCTTGCTGATCTGTGTGAGTTCCGTGTAGATCGTGGATATTAGGTCTTGTCAGATGTACACAGTGAGAATATTTTCTCCCATTACACAGCTGGCTATTTAGTCTGTTGATTGTATCCTTTGCTGTGCAGAAGCTTTTTGGTTTAATGAAGTCCCATTTATTTATTTTTGTTGTTTTTGTTGTATTTACTTTTGGGTTCTTAGTCATAAATTCTTTACCTAGGCCAATGTTGAGGATGGTTTTTCCTTGGTTCATATGTTTATGGTTTCAAGTCTTCCATTTAAGTCTTTAATATGTATTCAGTTTTTTTTTGTATTTGGTGAGAGACAGGGATCAAGTTTCATCCTTCTATAACAGCCTGTTCAATTTTCCCAGCACCATTTATTAAATAGAGTGTCCTTTTCTCAGTGTGTGCTTTTGTCTGTTTTGTTGAAGACATTTGGCTTTATTTCTGGGTTCTCTATTCTATTCCTTGGTCTGGGTATCTGCTTTTGTACCATGACCATGCTGTTTGCTAACCATGGCCTTGTAATATAGTTTGAAGTCAGGTGACATGTGGACTCTAGATTTGTTGTTTTTGCTCAGGGTCGCTTTGACTATTGTGCTCCTTTTTGATTCCATATGAATTTTAGGGTTGTTTTTGTTAATTCTGTGAAAATGATGGTATTTTGATAGGAATAGCAATGAATCTGTAGATTACTTTGGATAGTATTGACATTTTAACAATATTGATTCTTCCAAAGCATGAGCATGGAATAGTTTCCATTTGCTTGTGTTGTCTGTGATTTCTTTCACCAGTGTTTTGTAGTTCTCCTTGTAGAGGTCTTTCATTTCCCTGGTTCCATATATTCCAAGGCAAAAAAGAAATATTTTAGAAATAAAGTTTTATTTCCAAGAAAAGGAGCATTTTCATGTGCATGGAATTATGAAAACCCATCTCATGTTCTCTCATGCCCTTCTTAGCTTCTTGCATCTTCTGCTGGTTACCTTCGAATCTGCTGTACCAATTATACTGGTGCTGATTTTCATTGTCGAAACATACCAAGTATCACTTCCTTGAATTATTTATGTTGGACAGAATTGGCAGCAAACTGTTTTTAAAAATCATCTGGAATGTACACAAATGATCTTGTTTGTCAGTTCTGCCTGGGTTGTTCATCATCAGATGGGAGGATGAGCGAATCATCGTAGAACTGAGCTACATTTGCTATCGTGCTGAATCCTTGGTAAATACATCAATCCCAGTGACAGTATGGAGTCCTATATTTATGATTTTAGCTTGTTCTGCCTCATGTATTTATTATTTAATCCTCACAGTAATTCTAGAAACAATGGTAGTAATAGGTGCTATTATCCACAGTTAACAGTTGAAAAACTGAATTGCAAAGAGATTCAGAAAGTTGCCCCCAAACACATATCTAATATGACTAAATATACCAGGTGTGCCCCCCAAAAGCATACATATTTAAGAGATTTTGTTGGAAGTAAAATTGACCATTCCCCCAAAGTGTATGAATTCCAGGTAAAATGAATGTGCACAGTATGTCTAGGTATACTTGAACAGTAATGGTACCTTCAATTCAACTTTAAAAAGTAATACATAAACACCAACTCTTAAAAACTCTGTACATTTTTTTTTTTTTTTTTTTTTGGCATCCTCTGTATATAAAATGCTGAGAACAGAAATGGAAACTGGTAGATACGAATATTACCTATTATTATAACTACCAAAGATTCAAAATCTTAGCTCAAACGTAACTATCTATATGAAATTTATGTAATTAATTGTTTTCCCTATATTTGAGAAATGTGGGGGAAAATTACCCTTTTAGTGAGTAATGTCTATCATAATTTCTTTCAAAGATTCTCTCATTTTTTACTAATGTCTCATGAAATCCAAATCTGTACGGTAGCATATGAGGCCTGTAGGATCTGGCCTCTGCCTCCTTCTTCAATCTGAACTTCTTACCATTTTCCTCCTTGCTCACTAGAGGGTAGTTCTGCTGATTTGCTTTAGTTCCCTCTGACAGCCAAGTTTTTTCTCACCCCAGGGCCTTGGCACTTGCTTTCCCATCTGCTTGGAAAGCGCTCCCACAGATTTTTGCATTATGGACTCCTTCCCATAATTCAGCTGGCAGGTAAAGAAACCCTTCCGCAAAGAAGCTTTTCTCTTACACTTCACCAGTGAGCTGTGCTCTCTTGCTTTCCTGCTGTATTTTATAACACTTGTTACCATCTGAAATTCTTGTCTGCATTTGTAATATCTGTGTTTACCAAAAGTGAACTTCATGAGAGGATGGGCCTTCTTTACTAAATCCCTTCTTCATAGTTAATGTTTGGAGCATAGTAGCATCTCAGTGAGTGTGGCATGAATTAATAAATGAATAAAATAGACTATCCATATCAACTAGTCCTTCTCTGATTTAATAGATACCTGTTGAGTAGCTCCTATAGCACTCAGTCCTTCTGAGAGGATTCAGAATTGTCCAGATGGGCCTCACTATTAGTGTGGTTAAAACATGTATATATAAAAGGACTTTACAAATATTATAGAACTGTAGAAATATAAAGAAAAAGTAGAAAAGAAAAAAAAGAAAAGCATTTTTTACTAAGCATTAAGCTAGGCATTTCACATACGATATTGCATTTAAATTACACTAAGAACCCTTCCTTTTATATATTATCATTTTCACTTTTATGAAGGAGGAAAGGAAACTCGGAAGTCACCTACTTGGCATACAGTTGCTCAACTAGCATGTGGGTGGGCCAAAATTCACTCATGAGGTCTGACAATTAAGTTCTTGACCTCATTCTAGAAAAAATGGTACATATTTCATTGCAAATTATCACTATGGTCACCTTCGAAGTCCTCTCCTTTCAAGCTATGCACTGATACCAGCACCTAGTCCGCCCTTCAAAGTAGTTTTGGAACTCTTTTTCTGGAATGATAATTAGAGATGTCATCATATTACCCTCAGTGTCCAGAATGTCATCAAAATATCTTCCTGTCAATATTTCCTTTATCTTTGGGTTAAAAAAAAAAAAAAAAAAAAGTCACTGTGGGCCAGATCATGTGGTTAGGGAGCGTGTTCTAATTGTTATTGTTATTGTTTTCTGGCTAAAAACAAGTAAGACAGTGATGTGTGAGTTCTTTGCTTTTGTTCATCTGTGAGCTCCTTCTGGACCATTTTACACACCTCTTATGCCAAGATTTTCAGTTAAGATTTTCATTTCTCTCTATGAATGTTTACTTGGTTTTCTATGCTCTCACAGTTAGCCAATGATTTTGGCACACAATTCAACGAATTTTTGCAATTTTTCTTCAGTTCTGCCTGTTATTGGCCACCCTGACCTCTCTTTATCAATGATGCTTTCTTTCCCCTCAAAAAAACATTTACCGTATATACTCGAGTATAAGCCGAGTTTTTTCGGCACAAAATTAGTGCCGAAAAACCCAAACTTGGCACAAATTTTGTGCTGAAAAAACTCGGCTTATACTTGGGTATATACAGTAATCCATTTTTTACACTGCCCTTCTTTTCATGACATTACCCCCATAAACTTGGACTGATGTGTCCCTGATTTCACTTCTACGTTTTGCCAAGTTTAACAAGAAATTTAATGTTGGTTTGTTGCTGTAATTCAAGCTCACGATGGTGTACCACAACACACAACATTAATGAACACCACTCATCAGTACACTGCCCTGTGTCAACATGAACACAGCTGTGATGTACTGGTATGCCAAGGTCCTGAGACCTTACTGAAATGTGTATGTAGGACTGCCAGTGTAAGTGCACAGTGGCAAGTTTGCAAACTTAATTGTCAGACCTTGTATATCAGCCAGACTTCAAATTTTAATTTATTTTTCCCATTACACTAAAAGTGAAAACCCTTTTCTCTCCTCTGTCAAAAACTGTGAAGGGTCTGAGGTTTTACTGTACTTTCAAGGCAACAGGTTAACTGCCATAGTTAAACAAATTCTGACAGACAACACAAGACCTCTGGATCAGAGACAAAGGACTGTATGGCATACAACACAGCAACATCGTGAGCTTTAAATCCACATCAGTTCCCTCATCCCCCAAGTCCCATGGGTCAGTGCAGACAGGCCCAGGTAGACGTTGCACACTCAGTGGATTTGTGGCATACAGAAAATTTGAGCTTAGAGAACTCAAATCTTTCTTTTTAAAAAAAATTTTTTTTATTGTTAAATCATAGCTGTGTACATTAGTGCAATCGCCTGTACCCATTCTAAGAT
>CAUYPK010146462.1:0-33754 GCA_963574355.1 Loris lydekkerianus | reverse complement strand
AAAAAAAAAAAAAAAAAGAAAAAAAAAAACTGCAAAAAAATAAAGGGGGGGGTATAAGGGTTAAGTCCTATAGTTTTTCACTGTGGATGAAATAGATATGAAGAATGATGAACATTCAAGCCATTTTTCCATCATCTAAGGAAAAATGCAAGTTATTTCATTGTATTTTAAGCAAGTTATCTCCAAACAAAACAGAAAATATGTCTATCTTAAAGGGATATTTTTAGAGAAAAAACAGAATTAATGACTTTTGCCATTCCAAATTTAGACAACAGCAATATTCAAATCACCACTAATCAAGATTAACTGATAACTACAAAAAATTGTTGTACCAATTTCAATTATAAGAAGTCTGTATAATAAGAGGATATACCGTAATTAGAGAAATTAAGAAAATCTCCCTAGTTGGGGAACACAGAACTTGCCAGAAGGCTAGGTTAGCAACTCAGCCCTCTATGGGTAAATCTGTTCCGCCACTTTAAAAGCTATCAATAAAAAATGATAAAAAAAGATCATGTAAAGTATCTTATTAAGGTCATAAAAATGCAACTTTTTAATAAACAACTTTAATTATAGGTAAGACAATTTTAAAGACTGGAATTAAGGATCACATAAAAACATTTTTTAAAAAATCTGGTATTTGCTTGCTACAGATTCATTTTGTAAGAACTTGTTAAAAGGAAATTTAAAAAAGCAGCTAAGCAGCTAAATGCTGGTACAAATAAATAAGTAAAGCTGAAACCATGTGACGCGTTCCATAATTCACAGAGAATGAAAATGTATTTACCTTTCTAGAGGGCCACCAAATTTCTTATAGCTCTTGATAAACCTACCAGAAAATAATTGTTTGGTTTAAATGTATGCTTCACCAGCCATTAAAAAAATATATTAACAATGTATATAGAAGAAAATATTTGTTAGTGCAAAAATTCAGAGCATCATAACTAACAAGAATGGATAAATTATACCACAAACAAAAAACATTAAGATATACTAAGACAAGACATAATTTAACACTCAGAACGATGTTTTGGTATCAATATAAATAAAACAATAGAAGCTAAATTTAATTTTAGAAATTACTTTATTATTTTCACAAGGCAAAAAAGAGGTTCAAAGCTCCCTCGAGAAGAGTCTCCAGAATATTTATCAATCGTACAATAACTCCTCACATTCTAAGTGCTGATAAAAGTTGCCTGAATGACTTTAATTCAGATGTATGGTATTAATTATACCAACAATGGAAAATGATGGTTTTACTTAAGTAGTTGGCGGATGAGGAAAAGTATCCAGGAAAAGCAGAAGTTGAAATGCTTCTTCAACTAAAGACAGACAGTCCAGTGGTCATAAAAGTACCCTTAGAAAAGCTAATAATGTGTTAAATTTTCTGGTAGAAAGAATGAGGAAGAACTTTGTCAGGTCTATGATTGAAAAGAAAAGAGTTACAATGGATTGAAAGAAACAATAAAGTAGAAATACAAAAATAAAAAATGTTTTTATAATTTCACATGCAAAACTATTATACAAATAAAAGTAAAGCTGTTTGTCATCCCATTCCCTCTTGAAGAAATAGGTGTATAAATAAACATAGGCCAAAGCTACAATTTATCCTGCACCATCAACCTTACCTCACCTCAATTCCTACCTTGGACCTATCAGAAATGCCTTTAACATGGTTACTTTCAAAAAGGAAATCACCTCAGTGTTAAGAAACTAGAAAAATATACAACTAAATTACCACAAAAGATTAATAATGTTGGGAGTCACAAATACAATAAGAATTTTTAATTTAAAAAATCTAATGTATAAAATATACTTTCATTATTCAAAAGGACCATTACAATAAACCACAAAAATAAAAAAAATTCAGTAAACAGTTTATCCATGAAATAAATAACATGCAAGGATTAGATGCGAAACTTTTTTTTTCCAAAGTTATATCCAAAACCAACACCACCCAATTCCTACTCAAATCATATATTTACCTCCTCTAAACCTTAATATTAACTTTTGAAAATAACGGAATTTTACATTTTAGTTTCACCCTCTAACAAAACCACGTTGAAGCAAGATGGTCTTATGTGGTCTTACCGCCTAATTTCGGCATCACTAAATCCTTTAATATTCTCCCGTGGGATGGTCCGTGGTCGTCCACGCTTCTTGGGCCTCCTCCTCTCTGAGGCAGAGTCACTGTCGGACCCAGAGCACCTTCTGCTTCTGCTGCGCCTCCCCTCACTTCCATTGAAGCTAATCTGGGTTTGGAAAACAAACATGTGCCCAAAGCTCAGTTTAAAAAGGGTGTTTATCTTAACAGCAAGGAAAAGCAGCATAAACACTGTCAGTATTTTTTAAATGCTATTCAACGTATCAAAAACACATAAAACTCCATACTGAGCCTCAGAGTCAAAGCATTCTGTAATAGACATACTCTTAACTGACAATGTGAATGTTACTTTCTTTGCATTATCATTATTATTGCTTAATATTACGATGCAGCAATCATCTGATTTCTTTTCTGAATGTATTTATCTTTGTTCTTTACGAGGTTTTTGTTTCTAGTCCTTACCTTAAACGTTGTTATTGTTATTAAATTTTAAGCCCTTTTAATTTTGTGAAGGGAAAAAGTGGAAACCTAACAAACACATGTATATGTTTAAAAAAAAAAAAGTAAAACACAGAATGATGGGTAGAGGCAGAGGTGGTCTGGAGGAGGGACATGCCTCCTGTGGTCCAGTATCAGTGCCCTGCATTTTCCACTGTCATCACTGCCATAGTTGATATCTCGAGTGGCTCATATTTTAACAATCACCTCCTGTATACGACAAAACTGCTTTCAGGAAGAATCGTAAAATTAAAAGAAAAAGAATAATGACCAGAAAAGAAACATAGGAAAGTTTTTCTTTCCTTGAATTTTGTTAATATATTCAAGCCAATAAAAATTAAAAAGTAAAGCCATAAAGCCTAGGATATTATAGTACATAAAAGGGAAAAAAAAAAAAAAAAACTACAGCTTTTCAACAGATTTTTTAAATCTACCCAGTAGTCTGAACTTTAATTCTTTGGTGATACTCTGTTATAATAATATTTCATAGACATAATTTCCCAGTAATTATTAAATGAATATTAAAGATTTCTAGAAAGCATGATTTATGCTTTCTAAATTTCTAGAAAGCCACCAATATTTTTTTCTGCATTCTCTACTTCCAAAATAATTATCAATTAAAATAAATAGACTTCAAGTTAAAAGACAGCATCAAAATTCAGTAAAACATTTCATGTATTATCTAAAGTTTGCACCTACCAAAAAAAGAATGGCTTCACTTTACTGTTCTATTTCATTGTTTTAAAATCCAAATAATTACTCTAGCTTGGTTTTGATTAGCAACCAAGAGTTAATTTAAACAGATAAAATCTAAATATTAAATAATAAAAAAAAAAACAAAACTCTAGAAGGGGTCACACCAAGTGACAGAATTGAAACTAAAATCCGTATTTTCAATCATTGTGCTTACCCTTATTTATTTAGAACCTACTGTTTAATTGCAAGGCCATGTAAAACCAGAGTCTGCAGACATGAACTTCACCCAAAGTAAACTTGAAACAGTCTGAAAAGGGAAAAAACTCAACGGAGTATGTGTACCTGGGTCTGCGTGTGCCTAAGTTCTGGGGCCAATTGTGTAACTGTCATTTCTCCAAATTAACTTCAATATAGAATACAGGTGTATTTAAGGATGGGTTATAAATATGTGATCATTTGACATTTACATATATTATTGATACTCCACAATTAACTGCAGCAATTGCTCAGAAAAAAAAACCCACATAAATATAACTAAAAAGTAAATAGAAAAATACAGCATGTTAATAAAGTTTATTAGTAGCCTTACTAATTAAAGCACTTATATAAAGCAAGACGAAAATGACCGTTATCCTTTTGTAAAAGAATTGACAAGCAATTCATCAAATGATGTAAATATAATACAAAATTGCACTACCTCACTCAATTTTTTAAAATAAAAATAACATGCTAGGGCAGTGCCTGTGGCTCAGTGAGTAGGGTGCTGGCCCCATATACAAAGGGTGGTGGGTTCAAACCCAACCCCGGCCAAACTGCAACAAAAAAGTAGCCTGGCGTTGTGGTGGAAGCCTATAGTCCCAGCTATTTAGGAAGCTGACGCAAGAGAATCACCTAAGCCCAGGAGTTAGAGGTTGCTGTGAGCTGTGATGCCACAGCACTCTACCAAGGGCAAGAAAATGAGACTCCATCTCTTAAAAAAAAAAAGTATTGACTCTGATTTAATCTGGCAAATGATTCACATTTAAAAAATTGGAATAACATCTATTGCAATAATACCATTACTAATCTTATTTCTGGTTGGACAGATTAATTACTTGCCCTTTTTTCTGTTCTCCTTCATATCTACTTGTTATCCTAACTAGACTGATTAGGTATTTGAGAGAAAAATGCCAGTTGCACATGAAGACCTATTTGTAACACCCATTATTTGTAATGTGATACACATCAAAACATATTCTGCAAGACTTTGGAAGTTTTCCAAAGCCTCAGTACATAGCCTGAAACCCCAATATGCTGAAAGCTAACTCAAGTCAAGAACGGCATTCAGATCTTAATTCTTTCTAACCTCTTATCATTTCACATGATGTAACATATTTCTGATCACTTTGGGTTTGCAGGAAAAAACACAAACAAATAGCATATACAGCCGCTTTCAGGCAAAAATGTGTGGCTACAATTCACCCTGTAATTTAGGAAGCTGGTGCTGCCCCCCACCCCAAATCTAATCTACAAAATCCTAATTTGTCTGACATCACAGGGCAACTGGTCATCTATAAGGCAAGACAGAAACTTACAAGAAGAGATGGGACTTGAACAGTGGCTCGCTTGTGAAGCACAGGTGGCAGTTATCAGGCTCCGTCAAGCAGGTAAGAGGGAGTCAGCTAAAACTGCTTAAAGCTTAGTGTCAGCTAAGGAGAGACCACTGGACGCTGGGAGCTGAGACAGAGGTAAGACATGCACCCAGGCTCAGGTCTTCTCCACACACACGCACAAGGTGTTCGCCAGAAAGACTAGAAACATGGCAGAGGACTGGAGAAAAATGTCCTCCACAGTACAAACCTCAACAAGGGAGCAAACAGGTAACCCTGTGAGGACAGAGATGAAGCCTGGCCAGACCCTTCTGACCTGCTGAACTGGGGGCATGGGAGAAAACTTAACCTGGGTGTAGGAAAAGAAGAAACAAGAACTCTGCCCTTAAGGGACAGGAGCAGAACAGAGAGTAGTCCCAAGCCAAGTCCCTCACTTGCCTCAGGCTCAAAATATTTACAAGGCATCAAAAACTCAGCAAACAAGACAGATAACCTTGTAATGCAACATTCTAAAAAGTAAAAGTTAATGGAGAAAGGACTCTAGTATTAGGGTGTTTTCCCCTTTATGCAAAGGATACAATATAACATGCCACGGCATTGGTACTGTTATTTTAAAATTTGGTATCTGTTCAAGTCATAAAACAAATCTCACTAATTTTTAAAAATTCCAATTACACAAAGCATGCTCTCTGACCTCGACAGATATAAACTATCAATCAATAAAGATACTTAAAAATCTCTTGAAATATTCAAAACATTTTTAAAAAATTTTTCGGGTCAAGCAGGAAGTCACAAGGCAAATTATAAAATATTTTGAAATTAAAGAAAACCCCAATATATTTGGAAGGTGCAGAAAAAGCGGTGCTTCAGGAAAATTTTGTAGCACTAAATGACAATATTAGAAAAGATTTCAACTCCAAAAAGAGAGGAGCACATTACAAAGGAAGAAAAAAGACCAGAAGACCATGAAATTGAAAATGGAAAAAAAAAAAAAAAAGAAAAAGGCAATTATAAATCAAGTTGATTCTTTGGGGAAGAGGCTGATTCTTTGAAAAGATAAAATTAATTAACCTCTATCTAAAATGATCTAAAAATATATCAATATTAAAAATGAAAGAAGGGGGCAGTGCCTGTGTCTCAGTGGGTAGGGCGCCGGCCCCATATACTGAGGGTGGCGGGTTTGAACCCGGCCCCGGCCAAACTTCAACAAAAAAAAAATAACCAGGCATTGTGGCAGGCGCCTGTAGTCCCAACTACTCGGGAGGCTGAGGCGAGAGAATCACCTAAGCCCAAGAGCTGGAGGTTGTATGAGCTGTGATGCAACAGCACTCTACCCAGGACGACAAATGAGACTGTTTCTTTAACAAAAGAGTGAAAAAAGGGCATCATTAAATATCCCACAGAAGGTGAGAGGCTTAAGGAGGGGCATCACGAGTAAATGCAACCAGAGAAAAATGAGCCCTCAAAAGAAAAAAACCATCAAACTCACTCAAGAATAGATACCCTGAATAATTCCATTTCTCTAAAAGAAAACAAAGTTAACAATTTCCCAGCAAAGAAAACTCCGGGCCCAGATGGCTTCCCTGACAAACACTCCCATTTAAGGAAGAAAGAATCCCAACCCTACACCGACTATTCCCAGAAATAGAAGAGAAGGATACATTTCTCAACTTGTTTCATAAACACACTATTAGATCAAAGACATTACAGAAAAAATCTATGGACCAACCCTTCACATAAAATCGATGTCCAGGGTGGATACTCTCATGTTACAGAAATATTTTTAAATCAGGAGTTACCTGTTTTGCACAATTCCTCATTCTTGGAAGCATATAGATTTCTTCAAGTTCCTTCTGTCTCTCCTCTTCTTCCAACCGTCGTCTTTGATCTTCTGGAATGATTTCCTCCCAATTCTTTGAGTTTCTTTCAGGTTCCAACTCAATGTCATCCTCATCCATATTTGAAAAGTTGGCAACCTGGTAGATTCCAGAATTTAATAGAACCACCACAGCAATGTAAGAAAAATTGATCTTTAAATTGTGTTTTCCTTTTTTAAGGTGAAGGAAAGAGCTGCAATGCAGTGAGACCCCAGCACCCACTGGTGGTGAGTGGGCTGTGGTGGGACAAACTGATAAGCAGTTCCGGCTTGCACCCTTACTAGGGTGAGCTGCTCCAACCAAACCATCTTTCAGAAATGCTCCTTCAGGAAGGATGTTCCTTTTCCCTACTGCTCAACAAAATTATCACTACAGTAAAAATACAGGCAGTTAACTGAACAACAAAAATTAAATTATACTATTAATATGTTAGATAACCTTCTGCGAGAATCCCCAAATCACCAACAGTTCATCTAGGGAGTGCTATGGAACAACCTAACAGTATCTTTATGACCATAAAAAGAGGACCTAAAGAGTTATGGCAGACACCCTGAGCTCTCTGAGATCTCTGGTAAATGATTTATGTGACCTAAGCCCTGGTTTCCTCAGAGCCAAAAGACAGGTATAGCAACAGCCTACATCTTTTGTGAGGAGTAACTAAGATCTAACTCACTGAAGGTACTGTGCAGAATGTGGTATACAGCAAGGACTCATAAGATCTAATCATCAATATCAATGCATTAAAGCGTGTAGATAACTAAACTGAAGACAAGAAAATTATGTTTATTCTACATAAGGAATGAAGCTAAAAAACAAAGTATTTATTCTGTCCTGTTTGTTATTCAAATACCATGGCCTTAAAAGCCACTTGCATACAAATTATCAACTCAATGGTGTAAAATAACCTACATCTAACCCAGTTAACAATTTTTTTCTAATTAACAATTAGTCAAATTAAGGAAAAGGTATTAATTAGACCAATGAGTGAGAACCAGTTTCAGAAATCCCCATCTCTTAAGAGGGTCACTGAAGGTGTGTAACCTACAGCTCCCTGCCATGGTCTATCTTCCACCAAGCAGCCAGAAAATATCAGTCACAGAAAATATCATTAAAATGATCAGAGTTTTAAGTTTTATCAGAGTAAAATTATTCACCCGTGTCCCTGTGTGTGCTACACTGCAGAGGCCCCGTAAACATTTGTTGAAATAATGACATATTGAATTAATCCTTACAAACCTCAGTCACAGAACATGACCTGGAATACAGAAGCAGCGTTTAACCTCATCAACTGGCACTCCAGCTGACGTATGCTGAGCCTGCTGACTCCCTGTAACCCGTCAGCCCTCACCAGAGGACATTTAAAATATTAATAAATAGTACTTTACTGCTGACTTTCTCTGGCTCATTTGAGTTTTCTTCTTGAAGATCATTCTTAAGATAATCTAGTATCAAAATTGGTTGCAATGAAGGTCAACTAAAAGCCTTTATCCAGGAAATCTACGTAACAAAGAGAGCATGTGTATCTGAAACTGGGTCATCTGCCAGGCACTCCCTTAGGTGCTCCCACCTGATCAGAGCAACTTCTCAAGTGACTTTTGTCTGAACAAGGAAGAATAGATTTTATACATCAGCAAATGTTAACAAAAAACTGTCTTGCTGATGATGTTCAAAGATTAACAAAGCACTACATGGTAAGCTATCATGGTACCACTACATGGTAAGCTATCAACTTACATAATTTCTTAAAAAAGAAAGAAAAAAAACATCTACCTTGAACTGGGAAAGCAATTCATCGCCCACAGTTAAAGGGCCTGGTTCATTCTCATGGGTTTCAGCCCTCTTCAAGATTTCATCTATATCCATTTCCTATAATTAGAAGAAAATTAAATACACCAGAATCCTGTCTCCTGTCCATGGGCAACTCACGTCTCAAGGGGAAGTTTGTGCTCTCACCTGGGGCTCTTGTTCTTCACCTTCAGGCTCCTTAAAAAGTTCCTCAGCACCAAACTTTAAAATGGCTGATAACTCTTCTTTATTAAAAGGAGTAGAACTAAAAACAGGAAAAACAAAAATACTTAACATTAATAATTAAATAACATTCACATAGCAAATTTATTAATTAACTGACCTAGTCACCTTTTCAGCAATGACAAGAGAAAGTGAGATGAGTGCAGCTTTACCTCTTTAAAAAAAAACTCAGGCACTCTACGCACAAGACATTAAAGAGATTTCCCTTAAAATCATCAATCTATAGAGGCGAAACCAGGTACTGAATGTATCTTTTCTAACTAGAAATCAGACCAAAGCCTTCAAAAGTATAACAAACAACAGGTGGCACCTGTGGCTCAAAGGCGTAGGGGGCGCCAGCCCCATATGCCAGAGGTGGTGGGTTCATATTCCAATAATCTACTAATAATGAGCAGCCCTCCACAAAGTGCACCCCCTGCTCCAGGAGCCCCTCGTGGGAGAGCCGCCCACCTTGACGGGGCGGAGCCCGTGTGCAGCACTGTCTTTCCAGTCGTGTCCATCCTCTGAATCACAAGATGATCTAAAACCATCTTCTTTTTGGCCCGTTCAAGAATATCTTCTTCAACTGATCCCTTTGTAACTAGACGGTAAATATTCACCTGTAAAATACGCACGAGGAAACACATTGTGTGAAAAGGACTTTTTTTGCTGACCTGAAGCACCCGGACACTGACACACAGACTGACGCTCGTCGAACATGCAGTTCTCACTATTCGGAAACAAATGGACACAACAATCTACCTAACATTATGTGTAAAGCTGAAGTTCTCCAATTTACGAAGCTACTTTCAGAATATGTCCTTTCTGCTTACATTTTGGTTAGGAGATTTTATTTGCTTATTGTTTTTCTGTTATTCTTTAGGAAAGACAGCAATTTTTAAATTGCAGTTAAGCTGGGGGGGGGTGGGAGGATAGGGAGGGTGGTCAGCTTCTGGCAGTCTCAAACTGGATCCCTCAATCTTGATACTTTTCATCAATCCATATAAATGCAAAGTTCTACAAACAATTCCCTAAGCCAAGGAAGAAGCCATGACATAAAAAAAGAACCATCATTTGGGAGTACTCTGTCACAACCATGCCAGACAGCTGTGCAGAGACTATAAAGTGAGACTGGTTTTTCATTACATAGAGAGGAAATCTTGTGAGCACGTGGACAAAACATAGGCTAACAGAAAAGCAGCATTAAGTTATTCAAATTTTCTTTCAAAAGTTAAAATAAGCAATTATTTAAGTTTTTATATTGAATGAAAAAACATTACACTCTATAGTTACAAAGAGAACACAGGATCAAAATAAGAGCACAGGGTCCTATCAGGCAAGTCACATCAGCTCTGTCAGATGCTCTGGGTGGTTCTGGTGAACTAACGGATTCCTCAGCACCCTAACTGTTAAACAGCAGTGACTGTGTTTCCAGCCATCTTCCAATGATCCAATGATATTGGTCTCTCTTCTAAAGGATTTTAAAATCACTTCCAAACACTAATCATGAGAAAATTAAAAGATTCTAAAATAGTAAAATAACAGAAATTAAAAATACCTGCTTTTTTTGCCCAATTCGATGAGCTCTAGCCTGTGCCTGAAGATCATTCTGTGGATTCCAATCAGAATCAAATATAACAACAGTGTCAGCAGAGGCTAAATTAATCCCTAGACCTCCAGCTCTTGTAGAAAGCAAAAAGCAGAAATCCTGTAAGGAATTGTCAATATGCAAAATTTTAATTCTTTTTACTGAATACTCAAAAATAATTATACAATTGACTTTCTGAATTTAAAGAGCACTTTAGTAATTAAACTGATAGGCAATATTAATTCTATTATATAAACTGCTAAGTAAAACCAATCAATAAGACTCCAAAATAGAAATATATACGGCAATAACAAACACCAAATTTAATACGTGTTTACTTCTGGTGGTGAGAAAGAAAAGGAACAGGAAAGAAGTCTTCAATTACAGCTGTAAATTATCTTTAAAAAATAAAATGCAGGGTGGCGCCTGTGGCTCAGTGAGTAGGGTGCTGGCCCCATATACTAAGGGTGGTGGGTTCAAACCCAGCCTTGGCCAAACAGCAACAAAAAATAGCCAGGTCTTGTGGCAGGTGCCTGTAGTCCCACCTCCTTGGGAGACTGAGGTAAGAGAATAGCCTAAGCCCAAGAGCTGGAGGTTGCTGTACGCTGTGGCACCACAGCACTCTACTGAGGGCAACAAAGTGAGACTCTGTCTCAAAAAAATAAACAAATAAAAATCAAATGCACATACTCAAAAAATGCCTAAATGAAAATGAGCTTACTTTGAAGCAAATTGATTGTTCCATGCTAAAACGGTATTGGTAAGACTGAAGTTCTTCAATTTTAACATACAATATTGACTTAAAAATCTCATTTGCTAGTCAAAACTATTGACCAATAAGACTATTTTTTTAACCAAACTACAGATATGATTAAAATACAATGTCTAACATAAAATATAAAGACTGAAGCAAAATTCACACAATGTTAAGTGTTCATACCTCGGATCCCTCAGCATTAAAATGATCTAGAGCTTGTTTCCTCAGTTCTCCTTTTATTGATCCATCTAATCTCTAGAAAAAAACACATTAAAATACTGCACATAGGGAAATGAAATGTAAAAAAAACAATTGAAATCAATCACAAAACTCAGTATCAAAGTCTGTTGTGTCCTTTGCCAAGACGCTCTGAGAGGAAAGTCCTTGTGAGACAGGGAGGGTGTGGGTGCTGCCCCCCCACCCCCCCCAGGCTGTGCTCCACAGGAGCAGCGCTCACTAAGGCTGAGACCACTGTGAGAGAGAGGGTCACAGCTGCAAACATCCCAAACAAGTCTCCTGACATAATGTACTGTACGATACTCTCATAACTTTATAATCTATTTTGCCTTTATAATGTTGGTGCAACAAATTAAACTGATTCTCAGATCCATCAATAGATTATAACCCATAGTTTTGTGTTTTTTTTTTTTTTTGAAAGACTAAGTACAGTATGGATATTGGAACAACATTAATGTTCCTGAGAGTGTATATATACAAATCACTGAGCCCTCAGACCTACTACATAAAGGAAACCTTGGGGAAAGGGCTCAGCAGAAGCCCTCCAGTTAACCCAACAGACTCTCTGAGAAAGCCCCACTGTGGGGCAGCATAGGTGCTAGCTAAAAACTGGTCCATCTGAGCGGCTCACTCACTAATTAGCCTCTTTTCCACAGACTTTTTCTCCATGTCAGTTTCCTTCTCAGTAAAATAGGCAAAGGAAAAACAAAAAAAAAGTTCCTTCCCCCTAGAGAGAGGACTCAGAGATAGGAAAACTCTCAGCACAGTGCCTGACATATACTGATTGCTTATTAAGCTTTAGTTATTTCCACTCTAATTATAAATGGCAATTACTATACGATTACTAACAGACCAGAAATAACTTGTTTCCTATGATCTGCACATTTAGCTAATGGATTAAACTAATATTTTTATCTTTCAACCTTTACTACTACATAAATTTTAATTCTAAAAGTGAAATCATGAGGAAACATTTTAAATAATTTATGCTAAGTGATTTAGCTTAAGTGAAATGGTCTAAATTGTTATACAAAGGACAAAGAAGTCCAAAATTGAAAAAAAATTAAAATGTTCCTTTCCAATAAAAAAATCATAATTAATAAAGATTTATAGAAAATAGAGGTATGTCGTTTATTATGGGATGGCCTAAAACAAAATCTAAAATGCTGTCTGGGAAGTGACCCAGTTGCGGGGCGGGAAGAGAACTGGTGCTTGCCAACCCTCATGTACTATCCTCTTGTTGGCCATACGCGCCAAATTCATTCCTTTTAAAACAAACCAACAGGCTCAGCACCTGTAGCACAGTGGTTAAGGTGCCAGCCACATGCACCGAGGCTGGTGGGCTTGATCCTGGCCTGGGCCAGCTAAACCACAATGACAACTGCAACAACAACGACGACGACAACAAAGCCAGGTGTTGTGGCAGGTGCCTATAGTCCTCGCCACCTGGGAGGCTGCGACAAGAGAATTGCTTAAGCCCAAAAAAGTTTGAGGTTGCTGTGACGCTATGGCACTCTACTGAGGGGGGACATGAGACTCTATCTCAAAAAAAAAAAAAAAGTGCTGTGCAGGTAGCTCAGTGCCTAGGGCGCTAGCCACACATTCACTGAGGCTGGCAGGTTCAAACCCAGCCCAGGCCTGCCAAACAATGACAACTACAACAATAAAAAAATAGCCGGGTATTGTGGCGGGCGCCTGTAGTCCCAGCTACTTGGGAGGCTACAGCAAAAGAATCGCTTAAGCCTAAGAGTATGAGGTTGCTGTGAGCTGGGATGCCACAGCACTCTACCCAGAGTGACAGACTGAGACTCTGTCTCCCCCTCCTCCCCCAAAAAATATATATACACACGCACACACACTATCGAATAGAATAAAAAATAAAATAAATAAGTAAAAAAAACCAACATCAGGGTAAGGAGAGGACAAGGAACAAAAGGACAAAGGGATAAAGGGTACAGGTCCTTTCCGAGGTCACAGAAATTTACCATGATGATCACACATAACTGAGAACCTAACAAAAACCACTGACCTGTGCCCCTCAGCATGGGTGAATTGTGTGGTATGGGAATTATATTTCAATAAAGGTGTTTTAAAAACCTCAGCTAATGGCATTCTTCTACTCTTCCCCCAAATGAATACATATTCTCAATCATGTTCATGTATCACTAAACACCAGTCCTTCCCACCACTTACCAGAATTGTGATATTATATTTGTAATTACTTTTTAGTGCCTGTCTCCCACACCAGACTGTAAGCTCTAACAAAGCAGGGATGTGTGTTGAGTCTCATTATTATAACTCTATTCCTATTTCACTACCTGCATTAAATATACAGTTAACTTGCTGTACATACTGAACGTCAGTAAATACTGAAAACAGCAGCTGACTTACCAGTGAATATTGGCTTTGGTTATAGTGAACAGACTTCAATATTCATCCTGAACAGAGGGCAGGAATATAAGCCTAGTTTGGTCTTTGGTTTCTTCCCTAAAGTATCTTTTATTCTGCAAACTACGCATCAGATGTGAGCACGTCAGTCACCACACCTGGGCAACAGCACCGACTAGGGTGGCTTGCTCTTTCCTTCTCCAGACTAAATCCTAACACACAAATCTCCCCTTTTATATCTGTCCAATCATGAAAACTGCCTTAATTTAGTTCTTAAAATACAAAGCAATCAAAGAAGAGAAAGAATTAAAAATTCTTTAGAATTCTTTAGAGAAAAGAAAATTTGCTTTCTTATTAAGTGTGAAGAAGAAAAAAAGGAGATGGCGAATATAACTGAAATGCTTACTTGAAAGGGAAACTGGCGGTACTTCAAATACTCGGCGAGTATGTCTAACATCCGCACCATCTGAGAGAAGATCAGCACTCGGCTGCCTCGTTCTCTCAGGCGAATTAACAGCTTGTCAAGAAGAATTAGTTTTCCGCTACTACGAATTAAGTGCTAAGAAAATAGTTTAAAACTGTTATTACATGCTAAAAGAAGCAAATAATACAAATTATTCATTTAACACTTCAGTTGTTTTAATTATTTTCAGTTGAGATTTTAAACTTTCCTAAAGTTACAAAACAATTTATTTCAGTTTTCAAAATTTTCTACATTTACCATTTTGCTATATGATTTTAATTAAAACTTTCCTTACCACTTAAAACTTAACCTAGGGTTTTAATTGAATTTCCAAGGGGAAAAACACACTATTTCACTTTGCCAGTTACAGTAACTACATTATAGTATTTCTCCATAAATTTCAGCCAAAAAAACAAATACTATGGGAGCAGCAACTGAGCAATCTGAGGCTTAAAATGAATAATAAGCAAATGCCTTCTAATGTGAGTGCACAATGGCCACTGACCCCATCCCTCAGAGCACATCTATGGCTGGACTGCAACTGTGCATTCAGACAGGCCCTTCTGATTTGTCCTTCACAAGTGCTGGAAAAGGTTTAACAACTGAGACTACAATGTCTATTAGACTACCATTTGTCAAATCACAAATTTAATATAAACGCTATTAATGAATTTTCCCTCCCAAATTATGAATATACTATGGATTTTTGCTGGATAAGTTACTACAGGCCACAGCTTGAGAATTCTATTTTTAGAAAACTGTTCAAAATAACTAAATTAGAATTTTAGAATCTTTTTTATGAAGACTAAAAATTAAAGAACATTATTTAATTGCACCATTAACTAAGTGAACTTCCAACCAAAATTACAGCACTATGCCATTTCAATTGTAACTCAACATTTCCAGAATTTTACTTTACCACAAAGTAACCATACAAATTCTTACTTGTAAGGCCTCCTGTTTATTATAGAATTCATTATTATCTGGTGGTTTAATGAGGTAGCAATGGTTACAACATTTCTTTAGCTCCATCATAATGTTCAAAAAGCCTGAGGTACTGCCTTTGGAACCTTTGCTGAGGGCTTTGTAATTCCTAGTTAAAATCCACCTTTAAAAAAAAAAATCATAAAAATGATATTTAGTAGAACAATTATCAAGATGAATTCTAAAACCATTTTTAAAAACCCTTATACCAAAGCAAAACTGCACCATCATGAAACTCATAACTGGGTAAACCATGAACTCAGCCTCTTTCACAAGACTTACAAGAACACATGGCTTGTTATGGGAGCCATCCATGATACACAGTAAAGGCGTGATGTAACCTAGTGAGTATAGGTAACTATGTCTACCCTCAATTTTTCAAAATTTCTGCAAAAAAGGTATTACTATTTTTTTAAAGAAGCCAACACCAAAATTAAAATGCCACAATTCTGCACTACAAAATATACTCTTGCCATAAATTAAAACCTGAATCTAAACAAACATCTAGATCTACCCACCAATCTATAGAAAATATAAGGGATATTGTCAAACTACTCCAGAGAGATGTACTGTGCAATAATACGCAGAAACGTTGTACAGAGTAACTGTTTTCCTCATCAAACAGAAAAAAGGCAAAAAGAAGAACCTACAGATAAAAGATTTAAAAAGGCAAATCAACTGCCATATGAACCTTACTTTAATCCTGATTAAAACAAACTTTAAAAAAAGTGTTGGGGCCAACAAAAAATGTGAACACTTACAATGAACACTGGTATCAAGAAATTGTTAAAATTTTAATGGGTTTTCCTAGTTTTGGAATGCAAAAATAAAAAATAAAAAAAAAAAATTAAAGTGGGATACTAGTTTTTATTTTTAATTTTTGAGACAGAGTTGCACTCTATTGCCCTTGGTAGAGTGCCATGGGATCACAGCTCACAGCAACCTCAAACTCTTGGGCTCAAGCGATTCTTCTGCCTAAGCCTCCCAAGTAGTTGGGACTACTGGCATCCACCACAATACCCAACTATTTTTAGAGATGGGGATTTCACCCTGGCTCAGACTGGTCCTGAACCCGAACTCAGGCAATCCACCCTCCTCAGCCTCCCAAGTGCTAGGATTATAGGCGTCACCACACCCAGCAGGATACTAGTATTTTTTTAAATCAGTTAGTAGAGGTACATAGAAAAATATTTATGAATGGAACAATTATATTTCTGATTTGCCTCAAATGGATGAGGGCAGTCGGAGTAGCTAGAGATGAAACAAGACTGACAAAGACTTGACATAGAAGCTGAGTAATGGGTACGTGGGAGTTCACTATGTAATCATCTGTGTATGTCTAAAATTTTCCATAATAAAAACCTAAAAATTATGCAGTAAATATATTTTTAAATGTATGGCACTTACAGATTTTACCATGAAATATAAACATTCCTGGACTCCAAGTGTACACAACAATATCTCATTTTATGCAATTAAATGTTCAAATAGATATTAGAACAGATTTTCCTTTATGATTCTTAGAAAAACATTACTATATAGATCCTGACATAAAAAATTTACACGAATATGATTTAATATTCTTCAAAAAGCAGAGAGCCCAAAATTTTGTTCTAGTTTCTCTCTCTCTGGACTCTATCTCCACCCGTCTATTACAGCAGTTACATAACGCCTCAGCACCATGGAAATCCTAACTGTTGAAAGGAACTTTCTATACAGTAACATTTGAATATCTAAGAAAGCAATAAACACTAAGTTAGAAGATTATGATTCTGGACGTGCCATCACATCTCCCTTTCCCCCTCATGCCGCAAAATAAATCTGCTCTAAAATAGGTTTAAATTATTCTAAAAACCATTGTGAAAGCTGCCACTGCTCTAAGACACCGTTTGTGGGGCAGGTGGAGGCACTGTGACGAGGACAGGGACAAGGAGGGTTATTCAGAACACGTGCTCTGTGTACAGCTTACTTGTAATATTGTTTCTGTAAAGCACTCATTTCCATTCTTAAAATCTGCTCCACTTTGGCAGGAAGGGATTTTTCCACATCCTTCTTAACACGCCGTAACAAGAATGGCTCGAGCTCCTTGTGGAGGCTCGCATAGCCATATTCTCTGCCCTTGCCATGTTCTTCCTCAAAATCTTCCCAGGAAGAAAACCTTTAAAAGTTAAAAAAAATGGAACAATCACTAAAAAAGTCAAGCTGCATTTGAGATTATTCAGGACAGTCATCTATAAACAAAATACTATTGATTTTTAGTGAGAAAAAATTAGCTGAAATTAATCACTTTTAGAAATCTCCCTTCTAAGAAGTCCACTGTATGTCTGTACAGAGTATTAAATATAAATGGTTTTATAAGTTTGATTCTCCTTGAGTTAAATATGTATGAAGTATTTTCAAGCATAATAGTAATTACCACTAAAATAATTCTTAAAAAAACGTACTTTTAAAGTTCTGGAGTTATTCAAAAGTAACATACATGTGGCTTTGGGGAAATGATTAACCTTGCCTAGGGTAGTTTTCCTTATAGATTACCAAGACCCCACTGTTGTTACTGCCAGTATTAAATACAAAGAACCGGTACTGTTTTAGATTTTCAAACAGGTGTATTTTGAACACATGCGAAATCAAGTGCCGTAATTTTATTATACACAGCTTAAGTCTATTTATAAAACTGATGCTGGACATGGTGGATAGCACCTGCAGTCCCAGTTACTCAGCAGGCTGAAGCAGGACGATCACTTAAGCCCAGGAGTTAGAGAATGCAGTAAGCTATGATTATACCACTGCACTCCAGACTGGGCAACAGAGCAAGACCTCATCTCTGTATTTAAAAAATGAAAAGGTTTACAAAATTGAAAAATTTGAGTATTAGTACAAAAACTGACCCCATTTCCTTTTTTCCTTCTTAATAATTTGTGATCCAAGGTTTAGGGCAATAAAACCTATTACTGACTTTATTAGCTGCAATAATTATTTTCCTGCTAACTGTTACCATACAGAACTATGACCAAAATTGCATATTCCAAGTTTGTCTTACTTTTCTGGCATAATGAAATGTAGCAAAGACCAGAGTTCCTTGAGGGAGTTTTGTAGAGGAGTTCCAGTGATAAGGAGCCGGTGATTGGACTTAAAATCTATCAGAGTTTTATACAGAAGAGAGTCGTCATTCTTTAATCGGTGTGCTTCATCAACACCTATAAATGCCCAATTGAGACCTCCAAGGAATGCCTTAAAATGAAAAGAAAATGTTAATATTTTGAGAATAAAATGGAGTTCAAATTTAGTCTTCCCATTTAATCTGAACTCAAATGAAAAGTGAGACTAATTAAAAATAAACTTACCTAATTCACCAAAATAAATTATTGTTTCAAGTTTATTGGAATCTCCTAATCAAGTAATTAAGCATTCCTTCTATGACTAACTTAAACTTTAGGGTGTAGTAATATCAAGCCAGTTTTTATTAGCTTATACACTATTAATAAAGGGGAAAAACCCAACAGTACCATTTAAAAATTTTACAAAACATTTTTAGCTTAAGCCCAGTGGAGGTCTGTATTAAGGTCAATGTGAAGAAATTATGACAGCGATTTAGGACAGTGTCGTGCTCCAAGTGGAGGTGTAACGCACTACATGACTTTCACAAACACGTATCTCTAATACGTAAACTTAGGTCTCTGACTTAAAATACAAAGGAGGTCTGATTCTGTCATTTAATAGCTGTGTGATTGGAGGCAAACTCACACAAGTCTTTTGGGTTTCTTTTCTTGAGACTAAGTTACTTTCTTTTCAATATAGTACAAAAAGCAAATATCTTATAAAATACATGGGAGCAGACAGAAGCTACAAAAGGTTTTGAAGAAAATGCTTCACTGCTTCACAAAGTAGCAGATTAATGCTGTTGGGAACATTCCTCTTTTTTTTTGAGATAGCGTCTCACTATGTCGCTCTGGGTAGAGTGCTGTGGCGTCACAGCTCACAGCCAACTCAAACTCCTGGGCTTAAGCGATTCTCTTGCCTCAGTCTCCCAGTAGCTGGGACTACAGGCACCCACCACAACACCCAGCTTTTTTTTGTTGTTGCAGTTGTCATTGTTGTTTAGCAGCCTCGGTGCATGTGACTGGCACCCTAACTGCTGAGTTACAAGCGCCGAGCCTGAATCTTTCTCTTCTTTACAAAGCAGTGGACACTACTATAAACTGGTCTCATTTAAGAGCTGGCAAGCTTTTTCCGTAAAGGGCCAAATGGTAAATATTTTAGACTGTGCAGACCAAAACATGGACTCTGTCATACATACTTTGTAACATCCCTTTAAATGTAACCCTTTAAAACTTTTAAAAATGTAAAGCCATTCCTGGCTTGAGAGACATGAACTACCACTACCAGACTGTAGTTTGTTGGCCCATGACTTAAGCTGTCCTTTCATCCTGCTCACAACATATGATGATGAAGGAAAACTGACATACAACAAACAAAAACACACGTAATACATACCTTATCCTTCAATAAAATTTCATAAGTTGTTAACAATATATTAAATTTTAATCGTTTGGTCTGGGGATGCATCCATTCATGAGTTCTTATCTAGCAAGCAATTTGAAGAATATTAAGAAAAACATTAGGCAAATTTCACTCTTACTTAAATATCTAAATTAAAAGTCCATTCGAATATATAAAAAACTACACAATGTTCAGGTAATATTCATTTTATAGTAGACTATGCTATGTTGATCATAAATAGAATGTAAATTCCAAGCATATCAAAACTAAATACAATTTTAATACACATCTTTCCCTAAAGAAAGCCGTCATCTAACAAAACACAAGTGATTAATTCACTTATAATACATTTATTGGCCAGGTATGGTGGCTCACACCTGTAGTCCCAGTATTCAAGAAGGCTGAGGTGGGTGGATTGCTTGATCTTAGGAGTCTAAGACCAGCCTGAGCAAAAGTGAGAGCCCGTCTCTACAAAAAATAGAAAAACTAGCTGGGTCTTATGGTGAATGCCTGTGATCCCAGTTATGTGAGAGGCTGAGGCCAGAGGACTGCTAAAGCCCAAGAGTTTAAGGTTGGGTTGCTGTGAGATACAATGTCGCCATGGCATTCTACCCAAGGCAACAGAATGACTCTATCCCCCACCCCCAAAATATATTTATTGATGAAATATGATGTCTCAGGTTTGCTTCACAATGATCAGAAGGATAGAGTAGTGTGTAGAGGTACAGGCAAAATGAAACTGGCAATAAGTTAAAAATTGTAAAACTAGGCTCAGCACCTATAGCTCAGTGGCTAGAGCGCCAGCCATATACACCATAGCTAGCAGGTTAGAATCCAGCCTGGGCCTGCAAAACAACAATGATAACTACAACCCAAAATCGGCTAGGCGTTATGGCGGGCACCTATAGTCCCAGCTACTTGGCAGGCTGAGGTAAGAAAATCACTTAAGCCCAAGAGTTGGAGGTTGCTGTGAGCTGTGATGCCACAGCACTCAACCCAGGGCGACAGCTTGAGACTCTGTCTCAAAATAAAAAAAACAAACTGTAAAACTAGTGGCTTGGCGCTGTAGCTCAGTGTTAGGGCACGGGACACATGCACTGGGGCTGGTGGGTTCAAATCTGACCTGGGCCTGCTGAACAACATCAACAACAACAAAAAAATAGCCGGGACTTACGGTAGACACCTGTAGTCCCAGCTACTTGGGAGGCTGAGGCAATAGGATCGCTTGAGAACAAGAGTTTGAGGTTGATGTGAGCTGTGACACCACAGCATTCTACCTCTACTGAGGGAGACATAGTGACACTGTCTCAAAAAAATAAAGGGTGGCTCCTGTGGCTCAGTGGGTATGGCGCCAGCCCCACATACCAAGGGTGGTGGGTTCAAACCCAGACCTGGCCAAACCACAACCAAAAAAAATAGCCGGGCGTTGTGGCAGGTGCCTGTAGCCCCAGCTATTAGGGAGGCTGAGGCAACAGAATTGCCTAAGCCCAAGAGCTGGAGGTTGCTGTAAGCTGTGATGCCATTGCACTCTATCGAGGGCGATAAAGTGAGACTCTGTCTCTACAAATAAATAAATTAATTAATTAAAATAAAATAAATAGTAGGACGACACCTGTGGTTCAGTGAGTAGAGTGCTGGCCCCTTATACCAAAGGTGATAGGTTTGAACCCAGCCCCAGCCAAATTGCAACAAAAAAACAGCCAGGCATTGTGGTAGACTCCTGTAGTCCCAGCTACTTGGGAGGCTGAGCCAAGAGAATCGCTTAGGCCCAAGAGCTGCTGTGAGCTGTAACGCCATGGCACTCTACCAAGGGCAACAAGGTGAAACAATGTCTCAAAAAAAAAAAAAAAAAAGAAAAAGAAATTGTAAAACTAGAGATTGGAACATGATGGCTTATTATACTCTACTGTCTGCTTTGACATATATTTGAAATTTTCCATTAAAATTAAAAACATGAATACTAAACTAAAATTGATTTTTATTATACCCAATCCAACATATATTTAATACTTAATTTGTGGCAACTTCTAGCCAGAAATTATGCCAGAAGCTAAGACAAAAGAAAAACACTTATCCTCAAAGACAACTGCCTTTATACACTAAAGACAACTGCTTTTATTTCTAGGTGTGATGGTAATAGCTTACCATGTTT
Organism: Loris lydekkerianus; assembly: GCA_963574355.1. NCBI lineage: Eukaryota > Metazoa > Chordata > Mammalia > Primates > Lorisidae > Loris > Loris lydekkerianus. The sequence goes on along the minus strand of CAUYPK010146462.1, from coordinate 11,914 downwards.
CTGCTGTTAATGTCACCTAAGTAAACCACAGCATTCATCTGAGAGGCCCACGTCTGGATCTCTCTCTGCCAGGAAGTAAGAGTGGAGAGGGGCACCACGAGCAGAAAAGGCCCATACAGTTGGTGCTCATGAAACAAGTAGTTCAGAAAGGAGATGGTCTGTATCGTCTTCCCTAGGCCCATCTCATCAGCAAGTATACAACTGTTTCCTCTATAACATTAAAAAAAAGAAACACATGGAGTCTAAGGTGGACATATTCAAAGATAACAAAATTACATATATGCATTTATATGAAGTTAAATAAAATGAATCTGATAGCTATTATATAGAATATGCCATTTTTATTAGCTACAAATATAAATGTAAACACATCTGGCTAAAGACTTAATCACTAATATTGTAAGTAAATTAAAGAGTTTGATGAATGCAATTATTAGAAATTTCAAAAAAAATTGTATTTAATCAATTACAAAGCTGAATTCATCTACTAGTAGTGGAGTCTGGATACATTCAAAGTATATAGAGAAAACATAAGCAAAAACCATAGCTATAATGCAGCCTAGAGAGTCACATTTATTGATTGATTGTTGGGGATTCATTAAGGGTATAAGAAACCAGGTTATACTGACATTTCTTAGGTAAAGTCCCTCTTACAATTATGTCTTGCCCCCAAAAGGTGTTGTACACACCAAGACCCCATCACCCTCCCTCCTTCCCTCTCTCTGCTCATCCTTTCCCCCACCCCCACCGTGTCATTAATTGTCCTTATATCAAAATTGAGTACATAGGATTCATGCTGCTCCATTCTTATGATGCTTTATTAAGAATGTGTTCCACTTCCATCCACGTTAATACAAAGGCTGTAAAGTCTCCATTTTTTAAAATGGCTGAGGGTACAGGCAAAACTTACTAAATGCAGAATACAAATGCCTGCATACAGTAAGAAATGCTACGTAGCCATGAAGGCTACGCTGAACAGTTTGATGAGAATACTTCAGATTGTATATGAAAACAGCACATTGTACCCACCCCTTGATTGCACTAATGTACACAGCTATGATTTAACAATAAAAATAAATTAAAAAAAAAAAAAAGGAAAAATAAATAAATAAAATGGCTGAATAGTATTTCATGGTATACATATACCACAGCTTGTTAATCCATTCCTGGGTTGGTGGGCATTTAGGCTGTTCAGATATAGTTTTAACAAAAGACTTCAGTGCCTTCACCTGGAGAAATAAATGACTGTAAAATGATATTTGAGAATTCATGGCAAGTTTGGGGTGCAACTTAAAGGTAGAAACAAAGTATTTGTTCAGGAAAGGTTAACCAGGCATATATGGAGGAGAAGGCAGCCCTGCTTCCTAATATTTAAAGATTAGTTCAGAAACAAAATTATTGAAGAGTTCATGATTTTATTTTTAAACCGTACCACCGATATTTTCTACTTTGCTCAGTTAGCCAAATGTGGACTCTTTCTTCCTTCTCTCCTCTGTTAGGTGAAAAACAGAATGAATATGGAAAAAAGAAAAGGAAAGAAAAAGTAATGGAACCCAATGCAGAATATAATGCAACAAAACCACAGGAACTGTCAAAGAAAAATTGCACTGGACAAGTTAAAACAAGGAATACTTGATTCAAGACTGTTAAAAGAGAGAGTGAATGCAACTTAGTTGAAACAGAAATGGGAAATTTTTTAAGCCGGGGGTGTGGAGGAAGGTTGTTCAATGGGATTACACCATCCGTACTTGGCTGTTGGTGCTTATCATGTGAGGCTCCTGGGAAACAGGGACATTATCTTTCCAGATGATGACATTTCAAAGACAGGGCCACTACTGGTCCTTGAGAAAAGTGTTCCTGGGTGATAAAACTGGCAAGAGGTGGTGGTGGGGGTGGGGCAGATTAACATCTCAAAGGACCACAGGAAAAAAAAAAATTACAATTAGCACTTTTCTAAAGTAAATGCTCTAAGGAAAGTGAGATCAGGGACCTAGAATTAGGAGGAAGCTTGTCTAAAATTCAGTGAAGCTAAGGAGGAACATTAAGGCCTTTGGCCAAAGACATTTTGTATGGTTCCTGTGACTAATTCACCAATTGCTACTGGATAGTTCATAGAACTAGGGCTTGGGGGATATTTGCTTGGCTGAATTTCAGTTCTATTTATTTATTAATTTTTTTTTTCCAGAAGACTCTTTCAACTTATGAGGTGGGATAGGAAACCCCCTGAAACCCATTACCCTTGCTTGAAAGAAAGAAGTAAAGTAGCTAAAATAAAAATTAAGGAACAAGAGTAGCCACCAGTGTGGTACTTCAATTATTGCCTGACCTATATTGTTCAGAATAAAATTGTTTTCTCACCCAGACTTGTGATCTCCCTACCCAGACCTGTGATCTCCCTACCCAGACCTGTGATCTGTGACTACTGATTTGTGACTGCTGCAACTGTAAGTGCTGTAATGTTTTTTTGCTTCTGTAACAAACCGATGACCAAAGTTGGTTGCTTGCTTGCTGGCTGGACTGCACGTAGCCCCTGATGGTATAGATAATTTACCCTATATAAACCCTTCACTTCTTATGGCCTGAGCTGTTCCCTCTGTATCCATGTAGCGGGACAGTTGGTTGGCCAACCTAATAAAGACTCCTAAAATTGTTTTTAATTAATTGATGTCTCTGGTGGTCCTTTAAAATCCCGCACTCTTTAACACTTAGCCAACACTTAACTGAGACTCATAAAGATCTGTAATTTTGTCAAGTTCCTAATTCTGAATATATTGTAACTCTGAAGATATTCAGAACTTCAGATTTATGTTTGTTAAATGACCTTAGCTTAAAATTTTGCTGTGGAAATCACATTTGTTCTTTTCTTTTCTAAGAATTCTTGAATCAGTCTGTTCTCACATGGAATTTTCTATCTTGTCTTCTTACAAAAGAGTAGAAGTAAAATATAACTTCACAGAGTTAAAATATTTTGACTCCAAAGATAATAACTTTATTAACAATGAACAAAAGGCAGAAAAAAATGAAATAAATACCATTCTGCTGATAGATTTCTCAAAGTATCTCTTGGGAAGAGGACAACTATCAGATTGTGCATGTTGGGGCTTTAGATGTTGTGATTCAATTATGTAGCAAGATTCCAGAAACATCTTGACTTCTGGTAGCATATAATAAGGGGTTAAAAAAAAAAAGAACCAAACGAAGATAGAAACTATGTACTCCATTAAAGGAATTATAAAAGAAATAGATTTTTTTTTTTTTTTTTTTTTTTTTTTAGTTTTCAGGGAAATGTTATTTGCAAAACTTTTTATTTGATGCTGTTGAGGAAAAAAGGTTAACTGAGAGAGAGCAACATGAGAAGGGAAGCCACTTGGGAGCCATTTGTGAAGTCTGTCATGTTTGTTCCTGTTTCTCTAAACCCTTCATGCCTTTGTCCTAGACATTTCCATACCCTGAGCCCAATTCTTTAAAAGAGAAAGGAAAAGAAACGTAGATTCCAAAGAAACTCACACCAATCCCAAGGCTGTAATGCCATTGAAGCTGATGCTTATTTTTCCTTCTATATGGGTATGGGTGCAGCTGACATTTCATTAATAAAGTGCACAATTTTCTTGGTAAAAATGTGTAAGTGGGATGTCAATGTGGCCCATTTTTGACTGAGATGAACAATGGTAAATTGGGATTTGAGAATTTATAAGAAAAGCTGTGGTAAATGTCACATCCCTAGGTCAGCCTGTATGCTCAGTTTACACGTTCTTCTTTCGCCGATGTTTAATTACAATGGCATTACACAGGGTGGTTGAGGGGAATCTTGGCATGTTGGTTCTCACAGTCCCTAAACCAGCAGAGCATTTTGTGGTGGTTAAACTTTCATGAAATTCATTGCTCAATGAAATTAGCATCGGGTCACTTGGGATACAAGCAAGGTCTTTATTTCCTAATTCAAGATGAATTTAAATGAGAAATGTTATTTCTGTACAATGTATGATAATTATGATTCTATGTGAATAAGAGAAAATTTTTTTTTTATTGTGGAATGCACTAGGACAGTACATTAGGGGTCTTTCTGTTCTGTATTAATCTATTTTAAAACTATACTCTTTCCTAACCTTGATAACTTTTCTATATAAGAATGTACCTCTGGTAATAAACTCTCATAAGTTATTCCGTAGATCATTCAAAAACTCTTCTGTAAAGTCATTATGACATATATTCAGCAGGAAGAATTCTTTTCCCCAAATTCATGTTTAAACATGGAAATGAGTTCCTCGATATTTATCAATCACTTTTGAGATTAAACATTTTTAAGTTAATGTAAATATGGCCAGTGAAGAGTTGGATATTCTTAGAAGTACATGATTTAAAAAAGTTGAAGAAACTTGTCCTTCTTATATTGAGTATCCCAAGAGTTTCTGAAGAAATCAACACAGTCTGCTAAAAGATGTTTGTATAAAAGTGGTATTGCATGGTCAAATCCTGGGAAGACAAGTCTGTGAGGAATCTTAGATACCACCCTGTCTAAATCTTACATTAAAAACAAACACACACAAAAAAAACTCTGCTTCAGAGTTTAGATTTAGGTTTAGATTCAAAACAAGCATTTGAAGCAAATGATGGAAGTGTAGACAAACTGAAGATATTAGACCCCATCCTATCACCTTCCCTTTACTTCTCCACTTCTCTGCAATCCAGCTGGCACATAGCTGGGACTCCATACCTTTCCATGATTGTGTCATTAGCAAAATTTATTATTCACCAATGTGCCACTGCTAGTCTCTGAAATAATCATAATGGGGCAGGAGGCTTCAATACCACCAAAAAGTATGGATTAGAATTTTATCCTATGGGCTTCGAGGTTGGTTCTTTGTCTAATTCTCCCTAAAATCACTCTGCTTTTTATTTTAATATTGTGTTTGAACTATTTAAAAGCCTTTTATTTTCATGGATGCTTGTCTTACTAATGCAGTGCATTAAACAGTTCCTTCATTTTTCCTCAAATCCCTTAAATCATGGATTAACTTGTTGAATTAGAAATGCTTCACTTCCTCTGTGACTTACAAAGCATCAGCCCTCATTACACGTGGTAAACAAAATGAGTAAATGAGCATTTCAGTAGTAATCTTGAATTTAGTTTATTCTGGATCTAACAAGATAAATCACTAGTTTGGAATATGTTGTATATAACATATATCTGCAGATGAAGAGGTTTTGCATTAAGAAATAGCATGACAGAAAAAGTCAGAGGGAAAATTATAAAGAAGCTTATTGAAGGGTGGAGTTCCACACTAATGATTAAAATCGGAATTCATTCTTATACCAAAAATCCAATTTAATGTCCCTTTCATCAGAGAAACAAAAAGTGCTTTAATTGGGACCAAAGCCCACCTCACTGAACTCTTACAGATGTTAAGTCCTAGCAGTTACAAGTGGAAATATTATATAATTGGAATTTCCAGATACCACCTTATGCTGCCTATTTTTCCAGCTTTGCAATTAGAGAAAATCATCTCAACCTCAGGAGAACAAACCAGAAATCAGTCCGTTCTTCAAATTCAGTTAGGTACCAATTTATGATTAGAAGCAATAGAGCAAAAAGGCTGAGAAAATCTGTGTGAAGTTAGACCACCTAGGCATGTCTCCAGAATCTGCCACTTTGCAGCCATGTCTTGGGTAAAGTAGTTCAACTTCTCTTAGCATCCTCTACATAAGATTGTTGATTGGATTAAAGGAGAAAAAGAATGTAAATTTCCTGAAGGAGTGCTAGCCCACTGGAAAGCAATCAATAATTACTGCCTATTGTTATGCTAGGTTTGCCATCCTATAATTTTTAAACCCAGGTCAGGTCAGATATAGTAGAAAATGCACAATTATAAACTTCTGAGGATGTTGTTTCTTGAAGTACTAAGTTCTAGGATATAATTTACTGTAACTTCAGTTCTTATTAGAAGGCCAAAAGTTAGTAGTCTATGGCAAGTATTAAAGGACTATTGTTCATAGAACAAATTCTGCTCACTGCCTGTTCTTATAGATAAAGTTTTATTGGTACATAGCAACCCCCATTAAGGTATTGTGATCGGCCGCTCTTGCTCTGCTATGACAGATAAAGTAGTTTCAACAGACATTCTGGCCCACAAAGCCTAAAGTTTTCATTATCTGTCCTTTAATAGAGTTGGATTAACCCTAGTCATACCAGTAGTTATATATAGGCTTGCAAGGTAAGTGAATTCTATGGTTTTGTTGGGAAGTGTATCTGTAGATTTAAGATAAAAAATTATACTTATGTTAAAAAAGATTCATAAAGGTAGATTGTCCAAAAGTCTACACTTAATTCTATTAAAGATTTACTGAATTTTAATGTATATAACATAAAATTCATCACTGTAGGTGTATGAGTTAATAATATGTTGCACGATCCAGTTTTAGAGAATTTTCATTACCCTGAAAAATTCCCTTGTGCCTATTTCTAGTCAAACCCTACTCTTACCCTCCTCAAGTTCCCACTCAACTCCTTTTTGTTTCTATAAATTTGACTTTTATAAATATTTCATGTAAGTGTAATCATATAATATATCAACTTTTTAAACTAGATTCTTTTATTCAGTATATTGTTTTTAAGGTCTATTCATATTAAACATAATCAGTGCTTTTTTCTTTCTTTTTTTTTTTGGTTTCTAAATAGAACTTTGTCATGTGAATATACTATGTTTTAACTATGAAATTTGGATTTATTCCAGATTTGGCCTTTTATGAAAAATGCCATTGCTGTGAACATTTATAAACAAAATGTGAATAATACATCTTTTAATTCATCATGCATGGATTCCTACAAGTGTATGATGCAGTGAACTAATGCATACATTTTTAAGAATTTACCACACTCTTCCAAAGTGGATGTATCACGTTGAATTCCCTCAAGTAAAATACAATGATTCTAACTTTTCTGCAACCCCACCAACACCTGTTCTTTTCTTTCGATAATAATTTTTACCATGTAATGGATATAAATGGCATCGAATTGTTTTAGTTTACATTTTCCTGGTAACAACGAATGATACCGCCTATGTTTATTATCATACATTGTCTTTGGTAAAATGTCTATTCAAAACTTTTGCCTATTTTCTTGACTCTTTGCCCCATTTTAATTATAAAATTGTTATGGTTCCATAGATTCTAAATACAAATATTTTATCAAATATCTAGGCTTACTTTTAATAAGTCATTGTTCAGGTCAGAGCTAGCCCAAAGTAGCATTAGCCTTCAGACCTCTAATAGCTGTAATGTGATGTAGTAAATGAGGGATAGTCTTCAGACTCAGCAGCCCTGGGTTCATATTTTATGTCTGCTCTTACCAGCAGAGTAGACCCTGAATGAACTGCGTCTTAAAGTTTAATTCCCTTCTCTTTAGACTAGGATTAATCATACTAACTTCAAGTGAGAACTGAATGAGCAAGTTCAGGTGAGCAAATTAACTTGAGGTGAATAAATAAAACCAAACTCCTGCCCTCTAATAGTTATATTCTCCTTGATAGTGAAAGCTATTTAAACAGAGAATATCATCCTGATAAGTTCTAGTTTTGAGATATTTACAGGGTCCAGCAGATACTCAAAAGACAGACAACCCAGGTAGGTGGGGTGGTCAGGAAGTGCTTCTTGGGGGATATTTAGTAAGGCCAGGTGGAAAAGAGCCAGGAGGCGCGGGGATTCCAGGCCGAGGCTGACACACAATTCTCTTCCTTTATGTTCGTTCTCTCTGTATTTGATTACCATATAAATCTTTTAGATGGGATTTATAAGTGAATTTTCTTAGAGAATATTTGTTTTCCACCCACGAACAAAGAAGTGGTATTCATGTGCAGGCCCTCATCACAAATGAGGGCTAAATTCACAAGGATTGGTCAGTCCCAATATGATTTGTGAATAATTTGATAATAAGATTCAGCATCATTATTGAAAGAGCTGTAAATACTAGAGGAGTAGGTTTTAACATTGCATTAAGGGGAATCCAGAGTAACCCAGTTTCTACTCTCTGTTTCATTGCAATGATATAGATAGATCTATCTGATATGAAAATGACTGGATTTTTTAAACAATCAGCAAAAAAGGGGGGGGGGAATGTTATTTTTATTAAATTGAAAGCTGTAAAACTCTGGAAGGCATATCAACTTTTCCAGGCTATCAAATATTGTTAGTGAAATTTCAGACACTCTGGTTGTGCCTCTGTTTTCTATGATAGTGTGAGAGGCAAGGTTTTGGGGGAAATATTGGACGCCATTCAATGCCCTTTTCTTATTCTGTATCTTTATTAGGAGCTTGTCTTCCAAGTGCCAAGAAGAGGAGGACTACTTGTCTATGAAATAAGAATAAATGGATGGTGGAAATTCATGGTCTGGGAGTGGATGAGAAAAAGAAAAGTAGCAAAAGTGGCACATGGAATATAAAGAAAAAAATCAACCAGGATATGGAATATTTGCTCTGTTTTTCTCCAAGTTGTGATCTTTCAGTAGGTTCAAAGGCCATTCATATCCTGCCTGATCTACTTTTCCTTTCCTCAGGAGAGTCTGAAACTTATGTATAAAAATAGTGTCACCCATGAAGCCACAGGCGATGTGAAATGTGTAAGATATTCAAGGGGCATTTATTCCTAATCATTAAGAAATTCAAAAACAAAAATAAATCATTTTAAGGGGGATGTTTGAAAAAATGTAAATTCTCAAATGCGGAAGGACAAAAAAAGTTCCACATTAAGTCTCACTCATGAGATCTTCCCTCCGTGTTTAGCACAGAATGACAGTATGCGTGATCCCAAGTGGTGTTGTCACCAAAGCAATTTTCAAATAAGTCAAGATTGTGAGCATGAGCTGGGAAACAAGAGGAGACAGAAGATCAGCATCAGAAATAAAGCAAAACAAAAAATCTACTTAGTAGTAGAAACTGAAATAAGGAATTGGTTATGGGGAAATGTCTGTGAAGGTCTATTTCAACATCTAATGCAGCGGCAAAGCACAGCTTAGACGATTAAGTTTAGTTTGTTCATGAATCAAAATATGTTCCCCTTTCACTTGTTTCAATGGATCAAATAAACTAAATAATTTCTAGAATTTCAATAGAAACCTGCACTGCAATAGAAACCTGGAAGTAAAGTAGATCAGGCAGGATATGAATTGCCTCTGAACTTGCTGAAAGATCACAACCTGGAGAAAAACAGAGCAAATATTCCACATCCTGGTTGATTTTTTTCTCTACATTCCATGTGGCATTTTTACTATTTCTATACCTATTTCTAGAAATAGGTACAGAAACATAACATGTAGATTCAAATTGTGCAGGTTATATTAGAAAAACGAAATACTTGGTAGCAATACCTTTATCTGAACTATAAAGGATGGCTAAGTTTATGAGATAAATCAAATCAGCTACAGAGTAGGTGATTTGCATAGACAGGAAGTCATAATAAATGGCCTATTCCTTCAAGACCTGATTCAGACCTTCACCTGATCTCTTGATCAAAATTAATCATCTTTCCCTTTTATTCTCGTTGTCCTTCTATTATAACAATTATTTCATCTTCCCTTTACTGTTATTTACATGCTATGCTTATGATATTTTAATATCCTTGAGGACATCTATGTCCACCCGCCTGAGTTTTATTTCTTCCCAGCCCTGATCACTACACACACATGTATCCATCTTATACCTTCTGTGCAGGGCATAGGATCTTGTAGGTATGTAGTGGAGTGAACTCTAAACACAGAATGACTCACAATTTTGACCTTGGCTCCTGATGTAAATGTTAGGTTAGGTTCACTATGTACTGTGTGATTTTTAAGCAACTTATTTAGGCTTTTAAATTCTGTTTCTGGTTCTGTGAGACAGAATCAATTGTTGCAGGATGAATGGAAATATATTTGTCCCACCTCCTTTGGTTGGTGTAGACATACCACTTGTATCATCTTGAGCAAAATAAGTACAGATGGAAAGGTGGTGGGTTTGGGTCAGGGGACTGGAATTGGGGATATGCCCAGAGCAAAGAAAGAACTCTGAGGTCTAGGAACTTCCCAAGTCTTCAGGTATTTCTGAACTCAACCCCAACAGGATTGTTTCTCTGGGCCTCTAATACTAACAACTTTTTTTTTTAGATGTCAGCTTTATTTCCTTTGGCTTTGCCTGTGCCAAGGGAAGAGCTCCTAAAAGAAGAAAGAATCTCTGGTATGCATATAACACATATTGTTAATCCACTTAAATTGATGGACACTTGGGTTAATTCCACAACTTTGCAATTTTCAATTGTACTGCAATAAACTTTCAAGTGCAAATGTATTTTTGATAAAATGACTTCTTTTCCTTTGGATGGACACCCACTTGAGGGATTCCTGGATCAAACAGCAGGTCTTCTTTTACTTCTTCATGAAATCTCCATACCATTTTCTACAAAGGCCATACTAATTTGAGGTCCCACCAATATTGTATAAGTGTTCCTTTCTCTCTACATCCATGCCAGCATCTACTGTTTGAGGACTTTTTAATAGCCATTCTAACAGGGGTAAAGTGATATCTCATTTTGGTTTTAATTTGTATTTCCCTAGTGATTATATACCATGGAGTACTATTCAGCCATTAATGAGGATGAATTAGTGCCTTTTGTGGAAAGTTATACTGGACTGAAGACCATTACCCTAAGTGAAGTATGTTAAGAATGGAAAAAAAAAATACCCCATGTACTCTCCAATAATCTACAAGTAACAACAGGGCACACCCATGCACAGAGGGATGTAAAAGTCATTTAAAATCAAGCAGAGGGCAGGGCAAGAAGGGGAGGAACTTAAACCTACATAATGGGCACAATGAACACTTTTTGGGTGGCAGACACACTTACAGCCCTGACTCAGCATTACAACAGCATTTGTACTCCCTTAATATTTTTGAAATAAACCTTTCTGGAAGGAAGGAAGGAAGGAAGGAAGGAAGGAAGGAAGGAATTTTAACTCTAGAATAAAAATCCCAAGAAAGGATTTTGGTAGTTTCATTTCAGGTCATGTGCCCACCCCTGACTGTAATCAGGAAGTTACAAGAAAAAAGAAAAGAAACTGATTCTGTTTTTCTTTTTTTTTTTCTTTTTTATTTTATTTATTTATTTATTTTTTTTGAGACAGAGTCTCAAGCTATTGCCCTGGGTAGAGTGCCATGGTGTCACAGCTCACAGCAATCTCAAACTCACGGGCTTAAGCCTCCCAAGTAGCTGGGACTACAGGCGCCCGCCACAACACCTGGCCATTTTTGGTTGTTGTTGTTGCAGTTGTCATTGTTGTTTAGCTGGCCTGGGCTGGGCTATGTATGTGGCCAGTGCTCTACCCACTGTACCAGGAAACTGATTCTTGACAGGCAAAAGACAATAACGACAAAGTGCACCTTATGCCAGGTGTATAGCACAATGTTTAAATAGAATAAAAGCTTAATAAATGATATCTTTCTTAGAAATTATTATTTTTTTTGTTTGTTTTTCTCAGAATTTATAGCAGTAGAGGTTTTTTTTTTATTATTAAATCATATCTATTTACATTGGTATTAACATGGGGCATCATATACTAGTTTCACAGACAAGTTGACACGTTTATATCACACTGGTAAACATAGCCTTCCTGGCAATTTCACAGTTATTGTGTTGAGACATTTACATTCAACATTTACTAAGTTTCACATATACCATTGTAAGATGCACCACAAATGTATTCTCACCAATCCCCCTCCTTCCACCCCCCTCCCCTCTCCCTTTTCCCCCTCCCCCTATTCCTAGGTTGCAAATGGGTTACAGCATTCATGTGAAAACCCTAAATTAGTTTCATAGTAGGGCTGAGTACATTGGATACTTTTTCTTCCATTCTTGGGATACTTTACTAAGAAGAATATGTTCCAGCTCCAT